>JANHGB010027507.1:10335-23019 GCA_026283785.1 Coracopsis vasa | reverse complement strand
GGGCATGACATGTTGTGGTATGGAATACCCCTTTGGTTAGTTCAGGTCAGGTGTCCTGGCCGGCTTCCTCCTGGCTTTTTGTGTCTCCCCCTCATTGGCAGAGCATGAGAGACTGAACAGTCCTTGACCAGGGTAAACGCTGAGCAGCAACTAAAACACCGGTGTGTTATCAGCACTGTTCTCAGACTGAAGCCGAAACACAGCACTGCACCAGATACTAGGAAGAAAATTGTCGCTATCCCAGCTGAAACCAGGACATTAACTTAACATATCAGATGTTTTCTTTGCAGCCATCAGGGCTAGAGACGTATTTTATGACAAAAGCTTAAGATCTTAGACACCAACTTAGACATTTGCTCTGTGATAGCCACCATCTCCCTCATCAGAGCCATTAGAGGTAACGTGAATCAAGACCTTCATGGTTTTACTGCTTACCATTAGACTGCTTTACCATTTACTGGTTTACCATTAGACAACACTGTTGTCAGGGCCTCCTAGAAATACCTGAACAGAATTTCTAGAGTTACTTACACATATTTGTGAGTAATTTTTTATATTTACACAACCTGGGACAGTCGCTAGTGGTGTATTAACATTTTACATTGACAGAAATGCCAACCTCAGCGCATACCAAACCAGTTCTGCTGCAAAGTACTCTTCTCAGCTGCCCAGCTGGTATTAAGTGCTGTTTAACTCAGGGTTTATTTGTAGTGCAGCCACAGTACCAGCAGCGAGCTCAGCATGGGTGGATTTGCCCTGCTTTTCAACCAGAACTGCTGCTGGGGCTCTGCTAATGCTTAGAGCATGGCCAGATGGATGAAAGTCTCTTCATGTCTCACTGCTGTGAGCACAGGTGTTGGCTTAGGAGCCAGCACAAAAGCAGGGCATAAGTCGAGGTAATTTATACTTAAAATAGCCAACTCTCTCTTTCAACTTCAATTACAAGTCTGAGCCTTGCTTACCTTCCAGGGAACTTGAGGACCTGCATGAAAGCATTAACTGAAGCCTCTGGCTATGGAGACTTGCCTTGCCTTGAGCAAGAGTGAGTTGCTCTAGATTACTAGATACTGGTGTTAGATACCCTGACCCCAGCAGTGTTTGCACCACCCTGCCACCTTCTCCCTGGCCATCCTACAGCACACGAAGCAAGCCCAGCCTTGCCTCTCAAATCCCTTTCAAAGGCTGCACTACCTCTGGAGCAAGAATTGGCCAAGTCGGTGTGTCCCACTCATCCCACATATTCATAGGAAAAACACCCCAACGCTCCAGAATTTCTAAGGAAGCTTGTGCCCCTGCAAGAGCCCAGGGTGTGGTGGAAGAGCTGTTGTGTTGTTTTAAGTGGGGACAGTTTGTATGGCTTTCTGTGAGGTCCTCTGTCACACGAAAGGGGGAGATTTTCTAGACCCCAGTGTTTGCTGTGAAAGCCAAGACCATTGTGCCCAACCACTCTGTCAGTGTCCTGCTATAGGGACCCTTCACTGAATATTCCCACTGGATCAGAGGGTGATTTGACTGACTTTTTCAGGGAATCATGCCAACAGCATAAGAAGGACCCCTCAGTGGTCCCCTCTGCCCACTATGATTCGAATACGTTACCCACTGCCACGACTGCTGGCACCCATGAAGGACCAACGCTAACAGTTTATAGAATAACACTCTTTAATAATATAAGATCATGACAAATTAAGGTTTGTGGATTGCCAGTGATGATATCTGACTGCAAAAACATATTTAAAGCAATATTCAGACAAGCTCTAATCTCCAATGAAAGCATTCAGCACTCAGTGTAAATCTTACCTAGTAGGCATCCCTATGAGGGAGAAGACAGGTTCTGCCCATTGACTGATCCCAGTAGTTGCATTGGAGTCTTCCCTGACTCCTCCTCCATCCTCAACTTACTTTTGTACTATTTTTGTATGTTTAGGTGGAGCCTGAGTGACTCTGGTCATTCTTTTATTATTGATTGGTGTAAAATTCTCTCACTTCTTCTTTAAAGATACACCCAGTAAAAATATAAAGCGCATGCTTGGTGAGGGGTAGTCATGCATTGGAGGTGGGTAACTTTGAGATGGAGCTGTTATAAGTATTAGTATTATAATGAGATTGTAAGGAGCAAGGTTCACCTAAGGGAAGTCATTTTGCCATGATTGCTGGCTCAGCAACAGACATGTCTTATATTTCCCATTCGACAGCTGCTATGTGGCTTATCAGCTGTATGGTACCATCACGTTCCTGCTCCTGCAGGGAGTACAACAGGGCCTGGCTGTGCTGTCTCCACTCTGCTCCACCCTCCATTGCTTCAGTAAGATAGCAGGTTGTGTTGCTTAGGGAACCGTGGTGGAGTAGATTCCATGCATGCCAACCATCAGGCATGTACAGATTTTGTTTCTTCACCTTTTCAAGCTTTTTACTTACTGAACGAGGAAGTTATTTTAATTTCTGACAGGTTTTATTTGTGATTAAAAGTAGTGTGAAAAGAAATCATCTGCAGCTTGTTCATTGTTTCTACTGGCTGATGTGTGAAACCCACAATTTCAGAGCGACTCATCAGCTCGCTGTTGTCTAGCCTTTGTGAAATGCAGCAGGTACACATAAGTGATGAGAAAGCACTTCTTGTTTGTTTTGTTGTTTTTAAATGCCTTCTAGCACTCTCATTATGCAAGACTGCTACTTACAGGCTGTGCTTACCTTGAATGCAACAAGTTATTTGAAAACTTATTTGTATGTGTACATATATTCTACTGAAGTGAGCCTTGAAGTGTTAATTTTGCGCTGCTTGTTAGTGAAGCATTGCTTTGCCAGGGTCCTTTACATGAAGAAGTGTTTACATTACAGCTTTCTTGCTGTCTCCCTGCAGCATTCCAGTGTGTTTCCGGCCTCCACTCCTTCTGGCCTCTCTGATGACCCCCAGTCAATGTCGCCATCTCCCAGCTATATGTGGTCCTCCAATGCGCCGCCTCGTTACTCGCCACCGTATTTCCCACCTTTTGAAAAGCCACCTCCTTATACACCATAAAGAATGTTGGAAAGAAGAAAAAAAATATTTGCCATTGAAATAATTGTGAACATTTTGTATTTATATTTTACTGTGGGAGGGAGCAGGAGGATAGACACAGAAGATAATTGCAAATACAAATCTTAGATTGGACTGTTCTTTCTTGCGAGACTTATTTCAGGGGGTTAACAACGGAGTGTGAGGAAGGGGACATACTGCTGATGTTTTGCAGTGTTGGTGAGTAATGAGTGACCTAAATTCCAGCCTCCTTGTTTTACCCCGAGGTTCATGTAGTCCTTGGTTTTTAATAAAGCGATACAACACAGAAGACAGATTCTGGTCTGCCTTACTCCACCTTTGCCAAGCTGAAGTAAAGGTAGCCAGGATCGACAGTTGCCGGAGTGTCGGTCTGTTTAAGGTAAGGGTGCTTGCAGACAGCTCAACTTGATGCTTGTTTTGTTTGGCCTTGGGGCTCCAGTTGCTGAGGTTTTTTGAGGGCACAGAACATAGCTCACATCACTTGTTGGTTTAGGGCCTACACACTGGAAAAATGCTGTGATGAACCACAGCAGTGTCTCAACCTTTAATGTTAATGCAAATAGATACATCACAGGGTATTTTCATGTATGTCTAGAAAAACTGTTGGAATATTGCTTTTTTTTTTTTGAGGGAAGAATGTTCAACAGGCAAGCTGGTTTTATTTCAGGATGCTTCTTAAGATGGAAGGTGAAATGGAGTGGTCTCTCTCTGAATTCTGTGTAAGTTAATGCTGAAGTCAAACGGTTTGGGTGGTTGTACTGCCTCAATCTTCCTTTTATTCCTATAAAGAAAGAGCATTAGGAACTGTCCACAAGTCACTAAAACAGTGCAGTGAAAACATTATTATTCCCCACTCCCCTTCTGTTTGGTTGGGTATTTTAGGTTTGGTATTTTTTTTAAAGCTTGTACTTTTAACTTTTCTAATGGACCGAATCAGCACCCTGAATAAGCACTGGTTTAGTAGCTATCTTAACAGGCTACACATAAGGAATATCCGCCACTAGTCGTCCAGGATGTAAGTCTCACATGGATAAATTTCAACACCCTGTAATATAGGATGAAACTGATAGGAATTTGCAATTATTGTTGTGACTTTTATTTAATCTTCAGCTGCTGACTTTGCTGATGGATCTAGATTCCAACAGATGTTGCATGCATCCTGCATAACAAAAGAAGGTCAGCTTTGTTATGTGACACACTGTCCCGTAAAGTGTGGTTCTACTCCAGAAAGTGATTTCAGATGACAGCATTCAGATCTGAGCTGCTCAACCTGGGCATTCTCAGCCACTTACTTCAGGGATAAAAATAAGGTATCGATGTTTTATTCCTTATTTCCTATTACTTTAATTTCCTTGGCATCAGATTGTTGACCCTAACCCACAGTTGTCTTTACTTTCAACTGATGGGGACAAAAAGGTACCTAAAATCTAAACCTGGCTTTCAGAATCTGAAAGAGGAACATGTGCTGGGGTGGTGGGGGGTTGGATTTTAAACTGTGGCATCTACTTTTACTGTAGAAAGGAAAACCGAAATACTGTCAACATGGAAAATGAACACTGAAGTCTCTGATCTCACTTCTCAAAGTACACCCACACTTTGTAATGCTGGTTTTGTTTGCAAAGCCTTCAGGCTGGGCTATGTGTTACCCTTATCATTTCCACTGTCAAGTAACAATCAGTATATTAATAAGCTAAAGGATTATAAAGTTTATCCAGAAGCAAGTGTTAACTTTTCTTCAGTAACAAATAGCTGGAGAAACACAGCTCAAGGGATTTAAAGCAGTAGTGTACGCAGAACATCTCCTGGTGACGCTTTGTTTTACTATAGATTGTCAAAGTGCAGCTCCTATAAATTTGCATACTGGAAATAAATCTCTATCCTAGGGCATCATCCATTTTATATTACATTTTCCTGAATTAAATCTTGATAAAGAGATCATGGGCAATTTCAAAACTGTACAGTACTTCTGATAAAACTCTCCACAAGACTAGAATCAGAAAGGCACGTTAATATAATATCAGAAAACATTAATTGCTGCATCTCTGAAATAAAAGTCCTGTCCCATTTCTGACCAACATACTCTACCATTTGTGCCTGTCAGCTAAATAGGGCTAGAAGGACTAGGGGACACTACAGGACAGGACTAAAAAACCCATGGTGGGGACATAAATAAGTGGCAGAGAAACAATTAGGAAATGGTTGTATCATTAGTTTTGAGTTGGCAAAGACTAAACGTCGGAAATTATCCAAATTCCCACTTTTTTTCCAAGGAATATTTAAGCAAAAATTACATTGCTGCTTTAAATTCACTCTAAAAGGACAAGTCCATTTTTGCATTTGAAATAATTACCAATGGGATCTTCTGTTGAATTACCCATTTCCTTCTGCTTGAGTAAAACTGTTTAATGTAAATGCAACATTCTGCACTGTATTCATCATTTCTTATGAGAATGTCAAGATTGTGACTCATATGTACCCTTTTATTACTTTACCAAAGTTAAATAAAATTGTGTGACTTTTGTAAACATTTATAAATTGCATTTTACATTTCAGCAACTTTCCTGGTTTACAAGCATCTTGAATGTTAGTTGAGGAATTCCTACATAACAGCATCATGCATTAAATAAACACAGAACTCCAAAACCTGCGATGGCAGATGACATGGACTCCTCTCATGAGGTGAAGAGAAGACCCTTTATTGTGATACAGCTCAAGTTTTATAACCCCTGCCCCAGCCCCACAAAGTGCAACACAGCAATTTTAGTTTCCCTTATTTCTATAGAAAATATTAATCACATGATTATTACATTATTCTTTTTTCCTTGCACAGGCTTATCACGTTAGTCTTGTGATCACATTATTGCAAGCAAAGTGTCTACACGTTTCAGTTTTGCTCAGAGCCAGTTCCTTGTCTTTTCTCCTGGTTCCTTTTCTTTATCTCTCCCAAGGCCTGCATCCAACCATCTGTACGAAGTCCCAACCGCTGCTTGTGGTGGAGACTGAGCTGCATCCATCCTCCACAAAAACCCAGCCCCCCAAAAACCCCCACACCTGTATTTGCTGTGTTGGAAAGCTGTGTTTCTATCAGGATTAGCCAGAGACACATTTTAAGTTCTGTTTTTAAATGCTCCAGATCCTCCCACACTTCATCATTCTGCAGTTCTACCCACATAACAGAGTGCCCTAACTTCAGTCACTGACTTGTCATTGCTGCTGATTTTTTGCTTAATACAGAGGCAAATAACCAAGACAGGGCAGTGTCAGCATCTCCTCTGCTTACTTTCATGTTTATTCTATTACTGTGGGCCTTATTCCATCCTGATGCTGTCAGCTGCTCTTTAATGTTAGCAAAAGAAGGTGAAAGCCCTGTGACAAGGAGATAAAGGCATATAAATAATCATTTGATATGTTACTTATTAAATTGCATTCCTTACCTGTAATAAGATGTCTGCATAAAGTAACTATGTTTTCTGCACACTAGCCACAGTTCACCAACAATCTAACTCTTCCCAATCTGCAACTCGGTAAGAGGAGCCCTAACCATGAGTTAGCTGAAATGCAGTGCACTGGTCACTGTGTGTATATATATATATATATATAAAAATATATATGTGAATGTACTGTTTATGTTTTTCTTGATTTCTAGCCCATTTGCAATGACAGTAGTACTTGAACAGACTGTTCCACAGCAGCTCCAGCTGTTCTGAGGGTGTGTATCACCACATTCATCTTACAATATACAGCGGAGTTTTTCAGCTAATTTGTTTTCTTGGAAAGTGTTCAACCCCAAAAAAACCCCAAAACCAAACCCCAAAACCAAAACAACCAACCAAAAACCCCCAATCAAACACCAAAAAACTTAAGCCCCAAATAGAAACACGTTCCCCCCCACCCCAGAGTTCCCTGCTATTCCCAAAGGAAGAGGAAGCTACAAACTACTGGTAATCTAAGCTGTTACACTGTATAAGTTGTCATTAAAAAGAAACATGCTACACCCATCTTTAGAATTAAAGGGGTTTTATTATTTTGCCATAGAAAGCTCCAAGAACTAATATCAAGTTTTGATTAATGAAAAGAAAAACACAACTTTAAAAAGTATGTTAAGGAAAGACTGTACAACTATATACATTACAGATCTGGCAAAAATGATAAAATGAGTCACATGGAACAGTTCCTAGGTAATAGCTCTAGAATTTGATGTCCAATGTATATAGTTGTCAGCTTCTGCATCTTTTTATAAGCTGCATGCCTTAACAGTACAAAATAAATAAGCAGTCAATTGTTATCTCAATGTTTAATTCTTGTACTGGAATGCTATGGTATGAATCCCCAAAGAAACCACACAGTGAGGATGCAACCACCACTATCGTATTCTGCAGCAGACCGTTAATGTTTTTATTTGTATATACATGACAGTGAGGTTTGTTACCATATTCTGTTCAATTTTTAAAATGTAATATAAATGCTTTTTTCAGATTCAATCTTTTCCTTTCATTACTCCAAAGCCAATTTCTTAATATTTACATATGTTTTTTCATTAAGTTAAAGTGGAAGCTAAGTGTTCACAAAACAACCAACCAGAACAAATGTAAGTGCAATAGCCAGAAATCTAAACATAAAAGCTCATGGCCCCATAAAAGTTTTAAACAAATGAATTTAACATGTTTCCAAACCAATAAATACTGGAAAGTGAAATAAAAAAATGCTTTACATAATCTCTGGACTTTGGATATCAAAAATCACTTCCAAGGAAAACCGAAGACCCTGAGACACATGCAAGCACGAGTCTTCTAGCAAAAATAGTTACACAGCCCTAATTTTCCAGTTTTCCTCCAAAAAGAGACCTTTACTAGGCACAGTTTAAGGTTTTAAATATATCAGCAGCAAATATTGATAGCTGTTTAGTTAATTAGTGAATGTACACTTTGCAACCTATGCTTAATTCCAGATGTATCATGTCAATAACAAAAATAACATTGTCTTTATCTTGTCAAAAAGTTCAGGAAGTCTCCATAAAGCACACAGCCAGCTCCATCAGAGCTACTTGTGCTAAAACAGGTAATCAGAACTTACGTCTTGTGAGGACACTGCTGAAATACCATCTCAGGTAACATCCAACTTGCAGCATTTGAAAGCATTATATGCACCGGGGTCTGCAATATGATCTGGAAATAATCATGTATATTGTGCTCTTGCCCTACAAAACTTAAGTGCTGAGAATTATATGCATAAGGTAAACAAATCATCCTCTTTCTCCCATTGTTCCTCATACAGATTTCTGGTACCCTTTTTTTATAGCTCAAGTTGTATTTGAACCATTTACCATTTAAATGTTATCCTGTCTAGAGTGCTACAAGCCTAAAATCTTAACTTTGATAGGATCAAGATGCTTACTTAAAACATGAAAAAGAAAAACCTTTAAGTGTTATTTAAGCAACAAAAGGTTACGATAACTAGTACTATGCACGACAATCCTCAGTCATCTCTAGAACTTGAGCAGTTTTCATATTACCATTTACAAAAATACCACAAATCACTAAATCTGAAATGCTGAACTATGACTCCAGTAAATAACTGTTTGTTTTTCTCAGACGGACTACTTCCTGCTCAAGCTGGACATCTAATTTATCTTCTGAGTGCTTAAACATGGACCAATTGCACAGAGAAAAAAAAAGGACAATACACTAAACCCCAAACTGAGAGGATGTGACAAGTAGGCAACTGCAGAGAAATGATACTTTGGATTATGGTGGACGGAGGGTATTTTTTGACTGTTTAGTCCTCATGCTTCCATACCATATAAATGGGGTGAAGAAAAGAATCCAAATCCCTGTTTCACTTAAAAGACCTACCCAAATGGGCATAGGAGACCCTCAGCTGTCTCAGTACTAAACTGACACAACACTTACGTTATTTCATAGTTTTGAGAAGTAAATTTCAAAGCCTTCAGCTAATTTGAAAAAAAAAGTATTACTGTTTTTTAAATCCCAGACTGATGTCACTCTTTTTGAAGAGCAAGAAAAGGAACAGTGCTTTATTCCAAACGACTGGCGTCTTTTGAAAACCTAACGTTACTCCTCAAGCTTTAAAAAGGCAAAATTATCTCCTTACGAAGTGTATTAAGCTCCTTCACTATTGAGCTTTGTGGGCATTTGGGGTTTTTTTCCCCATTGCAAAGAGTAAAACTTAACAGTCCAGACACTGCTCACCATGCTGCCAAGTATATATAAAGTCTGTTCAAGTTAGCCCTAGCTGAGTATCTCTCAAGAGCCAAGACTATTTGCATGAAGACAGATGATTCATAGTGCTCATAAAAGCAGAACTAAGATTCTATCTCAAAAATAGACTACTCCAAACTATTGGTTCACTTATTTTGGACCCCTGCAGTAATGCATTGTTCACAAAAATAAATATGAGTTGTGGGATTTCTTTTTAAAACGGTTCCACATTCAAGAGACTATGATGAAAAGTCTTACTCTTTTCTTGGTTAACGTCTCAACAGAATTCAGCATTAAAGTGCCAACATGAAAGAAAGGGTTTACATAGCAAGCATGGGTACAGTTACTTCAGAAGAAAGACTTTCAGCTCTTTTGAAGAAATTGTACCTTTTCACGCTACAAATCCCCACGACTGGATCAAAATTAACATATCAGAAAACACTGCCAGCTCCTTGGAAATGTATTACTCTCTATGGAAGGAAACTTTCAGGTAAATTGCTTCCACAAATCACTTGCAGCTACTAATGATCCATCTAAGTGCTACCATTAGATTACTTGGTAGAAGAAATTAACTTGTTTTCACTTTAACATTTGATTTACAGCAATTTTAACAGTTCATTTAAAACAAATGCAGTATTTCTGCACTGAATCATTTTTCCAGCATTTGATGTATTTCAGTAGGATTCCGGTATTACAAACTCAAATTCAGTACTTCCCTCTGATTGATTCTGTTTAAAAATTGCTTCATTTGCCTGTGGAACGAAAATGTCATCCCAGGTAATTTGTCTGGCTGGAGGGTTAGATGGTGTTCCTTCAGTGCTGTCCTTCCCTGAGCCAACCCGATAAACAATTCCACCCTCATTTATTACTGGTATATTGCTGGAGGGATCACTAATGTATGCATACTGTCTGATCTGCAGCGACCTGCAAGGATGCAATCGATAAAGCTTGTTATCTCCAGAAGGGTCCTGGCTATGAACTGATCTTACGTGAGAGGCCATAACTTGGTAGTTGATGAAGGATTTGCCACACGTCAAGCACTGGTACCTTCGCTCACCCGTATGGTGGATTTCATGCTTCGTACGGTACTCTGCAAGAGGAAAGACTTTGTGACAGTAGCGACACGGATACTTCTTCTCCCAGGAATGAACATTAAAATGTCTCCGTAAACTCGTCAGACATGCATATGATCTCTCACACACAATACAAATATAGTAGACTCTTCCATCCACTATGAGCTCGTAATGATCATCATGCTTTACTTTCATGCGTTTCCTGTTTGAAGAGTCACCACCAGATGTTCTAGGTTTGTTTGTCTCATCAGGCTTGGCTTTGCTTTCCTCGGAATCACCCTTTACAGGAATGACGATGTCGTATGTATCCTCACCAATATTTGCATAAACCTTACAGCCAGTGGATAAGCCTTCTATTTCAGTTGCTGTATCTAATGTTATGATTTTCTGCCCTTCTGCCGCATGTTTTGATGCTATACCCGAATTGAATTCCGTGTTGTTTCCAGTAAGGACATCTGAGATTTTTATTTTCATTTCTCCAGGTTTAGAAGATGTCTCTTGTGAAACCTGTTTTTTCTGTACACCTGACCCTTCAGTGGTTGCTGCCTTAGGAACAGAAGGTTGCTGAACCAAAGAGCTACTGTTGACGGAACCAGGACTAGAGGAGCTAATGACATCGACATTATCTTCAACAACCACGTCATCATCAACAGCAGTTGTTTTTGCTTTAGTTGAGGAGCCATTATCAGGTGGCTGCTGGTTCTCATCAACTAAATTAATTGTGGGGAGCACATGTGTTTGATGCGAGGAGCTGGCATTGAGCGCCGCATTCAGAAGAGGCTTATTTAGCACAATGATATTAGGAGTCAAATGCTGCGGTGTTGCAGAGACAAGTGATTCGGCACTTGACTGTGTTTGGTTTGGGTTCAGCTGACTGCCAGATGAAGCAAGTTTTTGAGCTGCTGTGGTGCTTGTCAAATAGGGAGAGCCACCATTGCCACATGAATTTTGGTCAGAAACTCCAGCTGGACTTGGGCAAGGCTGGTTCTGGGTTGCAGCATTTTTATCTTTAGTACATTCTTTCGGAGGAACAATCTCAGAGCAAAAAATTACATCATCATCCTCATCATCTGAATCACTCACTGTAATTTTTGTAGTCTCATATTCTATGCCACGTAAGGAGAATGACTGTGTTATAACCGGCATCCCATCTGTTACCTCTTGACTCTCTGGCCTTATTACAGGTACTTGTGTTTCAGCATCCTTTTGTCCTGGATTAGAAGATGAAGTTTCTGAAGCACCATCTTTGACCTCACTTGTAATGATCTTTCCTTCAGACGGAGGTACGCCCAGATCACCTATGAATTTAACACCCAGCTGCTGCCCTGACTTAATCAGTTCATCGAGCAAATCGGATCGAATGCTGATTATTTTGGAACTATAAATATAGTTGAGAATTTCTGCAAAGATTTCTGCTCTTACAAAGCTCAGTTCAACCACCTGCCCAGCCACTGGGAAAAGCTGGTGAAAGTAAGTGCTTGAGGCCGAAAGGATGTTCCTGTGGGCTCGAAATTTCCGGTCCTCCACGATGACAGTAACATCACAAAAAAGTCCATGGCCACGTTGTTCATTCAAAGACTGGAGGAGCACACTGGAATACTGTGTGTCTGTTGCTGAAATCAGTTTTTTCCCCTCCATTCCTACAAAGAGAAAGTAAAAGGCATCAAATCAGTGAAAACAGAGGTTTACGGTTTTAACTGCATGGCAAAGGTCCCACATTTACTGTTTATTCCTTCCTTTAAAAACCAAAAATGAATCTGACATCCTATTCAGAGGCTTATATGCTATATATAGAACCCTCTAAATTTGTTTCTTGTTATTTGTCCCTTCACCTTCTACACAAGGTACGTGCAATTCTGAGTATACCCTCTACTCTTACAAGGTGAGGAAAAGACAGACAACTGCTTATCTGATTCAAGAGCAAATAAGGTAAATTTGAAAACCAACAAGATGCAAGATTCAAGTCCTTTAAAATACTTTAAAAATTATTAAATTTTTAATTGTGAAAATATTCCATAGTTATCAGAAAACCCGATAACATCCATATTATTTATAGGCCTGACAACAAAATCTGCACATCAATATACTACCAGTCAACAAAGATTAATGAAAATGCTATTGACGCTTCACCGTATTTTCCTCAGAAAAATAAACTTCTGTTTTTATCCCTCCTCACAGGTTTGCAAGGTTGCTTTGTGTTTGAAACCGAGACACTGAGGCAGCACGGTAACAAAACATTCACACACACGAACGGTGAGTTCAAAGCTGTCAGTCCTTGATTTTACTCGGTAAACTTTATTTCCATGCGCCTGAAGGGAGTGAGATGAGGAGGCCGAGGCCCACCCCCCAACCCCCACCG
>JANHGB010027503.1:0-19517 GCA_026283785.1 Coracopsis vasa | reverse complement strand
TGTCTAATCTTATATACCGTCTTTCAGTTTAAAGCCATTTCCCCTTGTTCTGTCACTACATGCCCTTGTAAAAAGTCCCTCTCCAGATGCCCCCTTTAGGCACTGGAAGCTGCTCTCAGGTCTCCCTGGAGACTCCTCCAGGCTGAACAACCCCAACTCTCTCAGCTTGTCTTCATCGAGAGGTGCTCCAGCCCTCTGATCATCTTTGTGGCCTCCTCTGGACTTGCTCCAGCAGGTCCCTCTTTTGTTGGGGACTACAGAGCTGGATGCAGTACTGCAGGTGAGGTCTCACAAAAGTGGAGTAGAAGGGGAAAATCACCTCCCTTGACTTGCTTGACATGCTCCTTTTGATGCAGCTCAGCACACAGTTGGCTTTCTGGGATGCAAGTGCACACTATTACCTCACGTTGAGCTTCTCGTCAACCAGCACCCCTAAGTCCTTCTCCTCAGGACTGCTCATACATTCACTTGTACCAATCTATAGTGTGAAGAGTATCCTTTTACTTCAAAGGAATCCACAAGTCCTCAGTATTTTAAAGTAAAATAATCTCCAGCTCTATTTAAAGATCCTAACTTAAGACGTCATCATTCCTATGCACTTCAGTTTCCTTTCTGTCTTAAAAAACCAATTACAATATTGGGATAGAAATATTTAGTGCATGTACAGTTTGTATTGTCATACATTCATTAAAATTATTTTCAAAGTTATACTACAACTGCAATTCAAATTTTCAGGCATCTGATACATGAGGAAAATCATCAAGGACTTCAGAATTTCTACAAAGCAGAGATTACTTCAATAGAACAAATCTTTGTGTTCCTCTTACAGTTAACCAAAGCAAGTGACAATTCATGAGTTTTCACATGATCTGCAATAGTACTTTGATAAAATAACAGAGTTAACAATACAGAAGCTGCTATACAGGTCCACCTTTCTTGTTCCTTCCTTGGGAAAATCCCACTGATTTTTATAGGAATTTTACCTAAACATAGAGGTAAAAACCTGCCTTTGGTTTGTTAGACAATAGGACCCCTAAAGAGAAAGGGCTTGTGATTATAAGAATTAATAAAGGCTTCCATTTCCAGAATTAGAGCATCCTATAACAGCATCATGCAGACTTTGGAAGAAAACAAAAGGACATTCAGAACATAATCTTTAGAACACTACCTAAAATGTCAAGAACATTAGCTGGAGGGGAAAGATAATCTATATTTTTTATGTCAAACCTGATTTTGGAATGAAAGATTTTATGAGGCACTGATGCACTGACAGAGATAACCCGTGATTCAGTTTATTGGTGTTAATTTATGTTCATTTTAAAAAAGGAATATTTCAATAACTTTCTTTAAGAAACATTCTTTTACCTATATGGTGCTTGCAATCTTTGTCTATACATAAGCTCATTTTTTTTTTCCTGAGTCAAACAACAATTTGAATATTTTCTATGGCTTCTGAAGAAATCTACATCAGAGAGCAGATATTCATCAGCAAAAAACCCCGATTATGTGGAAGTTTTTAAACATAATGCAACAAATCCAACTGCAATAGAGGTATGTCTACAATAGTGCTGGAAGTGTAGTTTCAACATTTGTAGATATGCTGCTGCTAAATACATCCAGTTAGTGTGGGTCATAGCAGTGAAGTTGAGACAGCATACAGTTTAGCACAGGCAAGCAACGGGAGTTTATTTTCCAATGAGCTTGTGTAACCTGTCATGAGGATGATGTCAGGCAGCTGTCATCACTGCAGGACCCCAGGCGGGATAAAGTGAGCAAGCCTACATCACCTGCAAATGCATTTGGAACCGCAGGGTAAACATATGTCCACATTTTTAAAAGCAACTTGTGATTTTGAACTCACCCATAAGGAAAAGATCTTTCCCAGGGTGCATTCTCAGCATTTTTGGAAAAAACAGAAGTCTTTCAAAACTCCTAAATGAGAAACTCAAAACCTCATGCCATTCCTAAAAGTAAAAAGACAGATTTTGCTGGCCCATATGGCAGCTTGGCACCTAATTCCTGACAATTTTATATCTTTGGAAATTCTTCCTGTTTTGTGACAGAAGAAAAAATTGTTGTTTTCCAAAATGATTAATGATGCCCAATCTTGATTGAAATCCATAGTGGAAACTCATGCCTTAATTTTCTTAATGCTCCCCAAGTATTAAGGAGATTGTCACATAGTTAATTAATATCATCAGCAAGTTTTTAAATAGCAACAGTCGATTTAGCCTTGGTCAAGAGTCCAGCAAATAAAGCCTCAAAACGAAAAGCATCTTGGAAACCGATTTTGTAAAGTATATTCATGGAGCGCTATACTCATTCCAACTCATAGTTTAGTTCCAATGTCCTCCTTTTATGGAAAAAGAAAAATAAAAATTATCCACTGTCTAGAAAGTCACCCAAGATGTGTCACTAAAGCTCAATTTTTTCTCATATATTGTCGTCCATGTAAGATTTGTACACTGTGGACTCACACTTACCTTCACAGAAGCCCCCTGTAGTATCTGTACCCGTCCAAATTGTGTGCTCAAGGACTGTACCAGGAGCTAATTGACTCCATTAGATAAGTGCATGACAAATGCTGCTGCTCCTAAGAAAGGCATGAAATACATTTACTCTCTTTTAGCTATGTTGTTTCTGCACTACCTTTCAATGAGAGTAGCTTGGTTTTATCTCTGTTGCGTGACGATGGCATTTATCCAGTTTTCCAGGAAGAACCCCTCTTTTAAAGAGAAGAGTAGATTTTTACCTGGAGCTAAAAATAGATGCTTGAGACTTGTGTTCCTTCAGGTTTGCTTGGTACATTGAAAGTGAAACCTTTTGCTGAGTTACTATGGAAATACATATGTTTGAAATTTTGCCAGAAACTGAGATCTGCAAAAAATGGTTTTGATTAATATAGTCTGCCAAAACCACATATTCAGGTCATCACCTGAATCACGTAACTGTTCTTGCAAATAGGCTTCAAGGAAGCTGGCGCGAGATAACAATAATCAGCTGTAAACAACTTCACTACGAGATAACTTTAAAATATTTCAGTGCATAAAAATGGACTCAACAAGTATTTTGAATTTTTTCTTGATTACCCTATCACATAAAAAAGGTTTCTTTTTCTTAACATATATGTTCTTTCAAAACTAAATCTCTTTTAACTTGCTATTTTAATGTCTGACAGAACACTTCTAGGCTTCTGAATCATCAGCCTTTACTGCAAATGTAGAAAACAGCTTGGAAGCTAACGTGACTCAGCCTTCAACTCAGTAAGAAAAAGCCTAGCAGTTCTAAACACAAGAGCTGATCTCCAGAAACTTAGCTGTACCTTTACACTTAGCAGACTCCTCCTTCTCCATCATTACTTTTACACAGTAAGTAGAATAAATGCTTAGGCAATCTACAAATAAGAAACACAACAGAATAAGTAATATGACGGTAAGATACTGAAATAATTAAATAACATGGAAAACCTAACACAAATACATGTAAACATTATCTGGCTCCCCTACAAACACAAACATGTTTTCTTTATGTCTGTATTACTGTTAGGAATAGTTTTACAGACAGATAAAATGATTTTTTTTTTTTTTCTGCACAGCCAATTTAAACATATTTTAACACTGAGAAGCTTTACATTTTTCTAACAACCTTTAATGACTGTTCTTTTTAGAAGCAAGATTGATTTAGACTACTTCTTTGTTTGTCTAACAGCCAACCTGTGGGCTCACAGAGGTTTCCAAGTTTCACTTCTGGGACTGACATTACCCTCTCTTGCCTCTTCCCCATCCCCGTCATCAGCCAAGGCTAATAAGTAGCTAGTGCAATCACTGTATGATCTGGAAAGACGCTTAGAAAATACATAACAATTTTAGCCAGATTGTACAATGATTGCACTGGATACTTATTTCAAAAGAGTGTTGTGAGACTTTGCATGTTAAATTCAGGTTGCATTGTAAACCTCATCTGTAAACTGTTGCAGAATTCATGATAAATAAAAGATGAGTTAATTCCATTGAATTCTCTTGATGATTGGTTAAATTTTTACTGGATTTATAGATTTATACTAAAATGCCTGCCAGGCAAACCCAACAGAATGCCCTTTATTTTTATTTTAGTGTGAGAAGGGCTAGGAGTAAACACCCAAAACCATTTCCTAATCAGCCTGGAGGCAGAAATGCCTTTGAGAAACTTCCCTAATACAGATCATGGAAAGAGAAAAGATTTGCTGTGCGCAGACTCCTCTGCACAACTGACCATGATACATTGGGAGGGAGGGAGAGGGCATAAGAGAAGATCAGACAGGTGCTGTGCTGTCTGGGGTGTGTCAAAACCCCAATCCCCACAAAGCACACTCTGCCCTGAGACTTGGGAACATCTTGGGACCCAATGAAACAATTCTCCTCAAAGTTATGAAACGAAGTAACATCCTCCCTTTTCCTGCCACACTCATATTTTCCCTTTGAAGCTGATTCCCAGGCTTCTGCTCCCCCTTCCAGGTGAGAGGGAAAGCAATGAAAATCAGAGCAAGGCATTGCAGGGCATGGTCAGCTACACTGTCACTGTGATGTTTTCACGCCCCTTGTTACTGATGGTTTATGTACTGTGTCTTTTTATACAGAGTGACAGACAACTGCAAGGTGAGAGAAGGTGAAGATATGTGTCAGGTAGAAGAGAGGAGCTCTGAAAGGAAACAAGCTGAAAAGAAATGAAGGAAAAAAAAGAAGGGTGCTGGGAACAAATAGGGAACCCAAATGCAGACTTGGGATGGGTGTGAGAGACCCAGGACTTTTAAAATGCTTAGTATGCTCTGAATGCTACAAACTGAAAACATAAATTAATAACTTACCTTTTCAATTTTCAGGTTCATATTTGCTACATCATCATTTTGTCAGAACAAATATATATATTTGTGTATATTCTTGTTCCATCACCAAAGTCCCTATTAAGCAACACTGTGTAGTATGACATAAAACCAGATAAAAATGTCACTAAACCCACCTGTCCTGTGATTTTCAGTTCCTCTTTAACTTTTTCTGCATGTCCAGCAAGCATCTTCATTTGAATAATTCATGTTACAGCAGGAATTGGCACAATGGCTAAACCAGAAGAGTCAGCTGCCAGACATGGATCAATGACGAACAATCCCAGCCCCAAGATTAACTACATTTTGGGCAATTAGGGCCAGTCTGGAACCTGTAGGCTGGAAAAGAATGAAACCATTGTAAATTATTGTTTTATTTGAAAACTTTATTTGTTACCCAGAGAATGGAGATTTGTTAACCAGAGACATCTGAAAGTGCTTAATTTGGTCTAAATATTCTGCAGAGTTAGATGCTTTATCTTTTGAAAAAACATTCTATTGTACAAAAAAATTCCCTTGAGTCTTCTCTATCTTATCTAATCTTCTTCCTCTGTTTTCATCTATTTACTCAGACTTACAGTCCTTGTTTTCAGGTTTTGCCCAAGAAAACACAATAACATCTCATAGATATCATATTTTTTATACGTAGAGCCATGACTTCAAACTTGCCAGGTGTCCTGAAACATGACATTTCCTGACTTGGAGTCTGAGATTACTATTTTTTCTCTCTGACCATTTTTAACTAAGCATGTAAGCAAACACAGTGCTGCAATGAGAGTAATCCTCATTTACACTTAAGCATTTTGTTAATATTTGTAACATTTAACATGAAAACAGTGTGCTCTCTAGACAACTAAGTAGATTGGATAAATAACGTTAAATAAACTAAGTCCCTGCAAGACTCATTTATAGTAGTGATAACAGGACAGAACACCAGTGTGAACTAAAAGCAAAGTTGTGTATATATATGTATATATCTATAAAAATACATATCTTACTATTATAATATTAGATTTTTGTGACATCAAAATAAATATTATTTAATAATAATAACAGCTTCCAGATGACTGTGTGTGCAGGGTTTCTACCTATCAAATCCAGTCTGCAACTTAGTCTGTGCTAAACCAGATATGAAAAAGGCCAATGCTTATTACGTAGTCCTTTGATTTGTGAGGCATCATTAGCAAGTCTCATAATTAATGGTCCAGTGATATTTTTAGGATCATCAAACCAACTGATCTCCTACAACGTAAAATAGAGTTGTTAAATCTTAAAAACTTTAGTCTGCACATCACTTCATTAGGCTACACAAGAGAACCTGATTACTTCAGATTACAACAGGGTGACACACGTCATATGTTGTTCTTTACATGTAACCATAAATACAATAGACCTGAAGGTTTAATAAAGATATGAGAACACAAAACACAAACCCAAGTTGTATTAACAACCTGTATATCCTTTGTGCAATAGCACAAACATTACCACCTTATTTCAAATAAAATCTAGTTTACAAGAAATTCTTGCTTGTGAATTTAACATGATGATCAGATGCTCACTAAATAGCAATACCAAGAAATATGCAATTTAGGGACAATTATTTGGATGCATAACATGCATCTGGAAAGACTACTAAACAATATACTTTCTCTTGCCATAAAGCTAAAACCTCATCTTAATTCTCTGTCAGTTGACTGTACTGTGAAATCTGTAAGTCTGCTTTGAAGTGTTTCCAAAGTCTTGAGTGTTGCTGCAAAATCTCTGTGGTGTCTGAGAAGACATGTGCAAAATGATACGCAGTGCTGCGAGATTACTCAAGACTACCTCTTTCTCATCTGGAAGACTATTTTCAGAGGAAAAAATCTTGTGAATCATATACTTTCATATCTCATTAGCAATTCAGATTAATTGGTCTGAGGGATCAGTGACTCTAAAACACACATTCAAAAAACCAACAATTTGAAAAATAAAATGTCTGAATTTAATGCAAAACATTTGTCTTATTTAAACTCAGGAAGAAAAAAAAAAAAAATTCACTTTATCTTTCCTCCATATTTGCCAAATATCAAACCCAAAAGAGCAATACCAATAAACAATGTAAGATTTTTTATTACTTTATACATACATAATTCTTATCAACAATATTGGGGTTTTGTGTAATAACTGTTCATAAGGTTAATGTAAGAGCTTTTATATTTCTTCCCATTAGTGTATAAATACATAACCTTTGGACATCAACAAATATGCTACATTTTTATTTCTTGGGGTTTTATTGAGGGTGAGGGATTATTTTTAAGTGCAGTAAAGAACTGTGTTGTTAAATAAAGAAAGAAAAAAACATACAAAACAAACAGTTTCAATCTGGCTGTAAGCTCACGTAGACAGATGACTGCTTTGGCATTACATGATATGGAGAACGCACCATATGTGCTGGAGCTAACACACAGAACGCTCCCAGGTCCCACTGTTGCAGTGTCTGACACTTGAACATGATGCCAGGTGGACACTATTTTCACACCAGAGTGAGAAAAGTGAAGATGATGACATGAAAATCTCTCTGTTACCTTCAGGGTCTTTAAAGCCCTTCCTCCAGGGACCTGTTGAGATTCAGCATGCTCTCAGAGACCTCAGTTTCCTCCTGGGCTAGTCAAAAAGTCTCATGGAAGTTAATTTCCAAGGAGGTGACCTATAATCTTTCCCCATCTAAACCAGAAAGAAGGGTCATCTGGGTCCCTAGTAAACAGGGTTAATGAAGGGGAAGCTGATGTGTCTGAGGTTGGCTCTGGAAATTTCTCAAGAAGGAAATGAATGGAAAGGAAAAAAGGAATATGGTCTCTGTGGAGACCACAAAAACTTCACTCAGCTGTATGGGCTGAACAAGCGATGCAGTTGTGCCTGTTTGGAAACCTCCTCTTTGATCCCAGACATGCTGTTATATTGGACTAGCATGTTCAGAATAGACCACTCTCTGTAGGGAGTGAAACGCAAGAGAGTGATGTGTCTAGTCTCACATTGCTTTGCTTTGTACTACCTCAGGGATCACATGTATGCCTACAAGTGGGTCAGCTGGGAGTAAAATTTGACAGAAATTCAGGGAAGGACTGAATTTATAATGTAGACTGGCAGCAAGATACTGAATACCAACATGAAATATGTGATGAGTTAAAATACTCAGTAGAAAATCAACTGGTAAGGACAGGAGTGGCACCAAAAGAGGGACAAAATCACCTGAGTTAGTTCTGCCTGTGCTGGAAATGCTGGCAAGCATGCAGGGCAGGTAGCAGTGCAGGCTGTGTCTCCCAGATAGGGCTTATCAGCTTGCACTGGTACATGATACACACTGCAGCAAAGCCGGGATGCCAAGCAGCTGGCCATTGCACCAGCTCCAGGAAGCAGCTAATGCCAACTATCAAATTATGGTGATAAGCCTGTTTATGCACACAGTTTGCATCCTTGCTGTCCTACTCACTGCTTAGCAACTAGTGACTGCTGGGCTTGGATTTCAAGCTGATTATTTTAAACAGTTTTCACTCTGCTGCTGAATGTACTTCTACTGACAGCAGAGCCCTGTTCATACCCTGGACCCCTACTGTGGCTGTCTCTGGCTTTGTGCCTGTTATGAAGGAGCAGCCACATTCAGTGAGTGCAACTATTCAGATATCTAGGTCCTGTAACTTTTGCTAGTAATTATTTGTGGACCCTGGTCATGAATAAAAATGGAGTTACCTGACCATGAAGAGAGATCTGAATTTCACATTTAGTCTTATAGATTACAGCCTACTTTCTCTGGTCCTCAGTCCAAACATGCTCTGGTTGTAGTAAATAAGCTAGATAAACACTATCATTACCTTTGAGCTTTCTTACACTTGACCTACAGTTATATCAATGAAAAAGTTTTAAAACCATTTAGAATGTCTACCTGGAAATGTTAAGAAGATTTAGTCCAATCAGTTTCTAAAGTGAGCTAAAGAAATCAATGTGGTAACTTTACAGATATGATCTCAGCATGACTACTTAAATGAACACAAAGCCAATTATTGCATGTAGAAAACAAAGCATTTCTAAAGCTCAAAAAACCTAAATATATAATGCTTTTACCTGCCTCAGAATTGCTCTAAATACCATGGATCGAAGCTTCATTATAAGGATTTCTCCAGCTTTCTCAAATGTGAAACCCTGTCTGAGAAAGAAACCCAAGATTTTTTATTACCTAATCTCAGTTTTTGTCTTTTTTCAGATAAATGAAGTGACTATCTGCATATAATATCAAAAAGAATATTACTAAGTAAAAAAAAAATTCTACTTGCAACTGAGGTAATCAAAATTTTTAAAAGCTGAATTTAGCACCTGTAAGTGCAGAGCAAAGAATGAGACTTTTTTAAGAAACAAGTGTATAACCCATAATAGTCTTCAGGCCTCATTAAACAGTGTTTTAATTGCAGGATTTTTTTTCTCACACCTGATCTCAAACAGAAACTGGTCACTTGAAAGTAAGAGGCTTGGTGCTTGGTCCAGTTCTTAAAGGGTGGCTACAAAGAAGATGCAACTCCCTTTTTACAAGGAGTCACATGGAAAAGATAAGGGGCAATGGGCACAAGTTACTCCTGGGGAGATTCTGGTTAGACACAAGAAGAAAACTTTTCACAATAAGAACAATCCACATTGAAATAATCTCCCCAGGGAAGTGGTGGATTCCCCAACACTGGACACTTCTAAGATTCAGCTGGACAGGGTGATGGGACATCTTATCTAGGCAGTCCTTTTGCTGAGAAGGTTGGCCCTGATGATCCTTGAGGTCCCTTCCAGACTTGCATTCTATGATTTTAAGATTCTATGACACTGAATATTCCACACATTGACAAATATACATTCCCATATGAACAATTATGTGTACATGAGAATTTAGACTGCATTTCAGAAATTGTGGTCAATACTATTTGATCCTATATAAACAGAAGGATGTATCCCATAGACTGAAGAGGTGATTTGAAATATTATTTAAATTTCATGGGATGGAGCTGTGAGTAATCTTAAATTAAGCACATATAATGTGGTCTTTCTCTGTTACTTTTGGTATGCTTTCTTAGAAATCCAAGGAGTTGAATTCATGTAGGTATGTGTAGAATAGTTTCAGTACAGCCACATCGCACGCTGGTAGGAGTGTTGCAGAGAGCTCAGTGTAGGTGTTGAGGCAACTACTTAGTCAAGAAGAAGATTCAAAACCTGATCTACACCTGTGTGACTAGCAGTACTATCAGTACTATCAGTGCTGTCAGTATTGGGTTTTCCTACACGGGCTGTGACATAGTGTGGGCCTTTCACACAAAGGTTCCTTTGCTGGGGAGATGGGGTCAGCTTATAGCACAGAGAACATTTGAACCCCCTTACTATGTTTTGAACCTATCTGATAGTGAAAGTTCATCACAATTTTTCTTATATACTGCTTAACACTATGGTGCTGAGAACTTAGCACAGCTGAGGATGTAGTGACTAACATATCATGAACAACTGCAGTAAGGAAAACTTAACTGAAGAAAAAGAAATGGCAGAAGAAATTAGTCCAAAACCTAAGAACAGCAGTGCATGCATGCTGTTTGTCTCCTTGATGGCACCCTCTCCCTTTGCCATAAACTCCTATAGCAGAAAATTTTAGAAATTGATTTATTTAAGTAACAGTACAATAATTTCTCCTGTTATTGTTACATGCATGTTGCATGCATTACATATATTTAAAATGATAACAAGTCCATTTGTTGGTGAACTAAGTTGGTGTTTTTTCTTTGAAGTTTTATAGATCTGAAGTGATTTTACATGTCTTGGGAATGAAGGCTTCCTTAGTATTTAAGCAAGATAAAATCAGCAACACGTGTCAGTGAATAATCTACATCATTAGGAATTATTGCAATTTACACTTGTAAAATGTTGAGGCATGTCTTAAGACTCTAGAATAGCATTTCTGGAGCCACTGCCTGAAGATTATTCCATGTGAAACAATGACTAGTTACTGAAAGAGGAACATGGAAATTGTTCTTAATATGATGTGTTATATTTTACAGACCCATTATTTTTTTTTAGACTAAGACTCAGTGACTAACAGATTGTTTGCTTTCTGTATGTTAACAAAATCCAAAAACTTTATGTTGTAGGGAGAGTTTGCTTTGTTATGGAAATATTTTTCCATTTAAAGCTAAGTTTAGATAACACAAATACATTTTATAAGGTTTGAGGTCTTCAAGGTCTCTAATTCTTTTAAATAGGTCTTTGAGGATGTACTTTGTTTCTTGTTGGATTTTGTTTGCATATTTTGAATGTTGAGTAACCGTCAAAATGTGGTTTTAACTTTTTTAATTAAATTTAATTTGTCTTTGTAAAAATTTATCTATTGCTTGCTTAAATTGACTCCTGTTTGCCTTGTTTGGTCCATAGCAATACAATTTACAATGCAATTATTTGAATTTTCTAAACTAGATCTGCTATATATCCTATCATGCCTGAAAATATTTTTAAAAGATTTTAGGGTAAATTAATGTTTTACAAAGGAAGGGTTTTTAATTCTAGGTTTTGCCAATATGTCTGTTCTGCTCTTTGTCAGTTGTTTTCCATTTGGACTGGTCAGGGGACAACTGCTGAACGATTGCAACTGCATATCATGCTGCCCTTCCCTCAGGAATGTTTTCTGTTACTCTCTGCAATAAAAGCTGAAATATAACACCAACCTAATACTCTTTTCCAATGCAGTTTTTTGGAAAGCAATACCTCGTGTATGAGTACAAAAAAATTAAATAGGCTATTTCAGTATCTTTCATGTCATATACTATACCTTGACAAGCTGTAAAAGGTACTTCAGTAAATGCAGATTTTGCTGTGTTCTCATTTTTGATTTTTCCATTTTGTGGTGAAACTGTGAAGAAAAAGAAAAAACAACAAAAACCAAACCAAACCAAAACAAAAAAAACAAACCCTGAGGAAACAAGACCGAGAGCCTCATCCCAAAACATTCAAAACATGAACCTGAGGTTCAGCTTCCAGGGCTGTATCTGTTTCTAAACTGATTCAGATTCTTGTAGCAGACAGATAAGATAATCTTTGTCTTCATGCAAGTAACACAACCATATATTCTTTCTTGTTATGGCACGTGACATATGGGTACATAAACAAATATACTTCTACTCTCACACTCTGTCTCCTGCACTGTCATAACCATAATAATATCCCCCACTATTAATACCTTTCCAACCAAACAGTGTGTTCTGACAGAAAACGTTAGAAAATTCCCACCAGTACAAATGCAGCATTGCTTCCTTGAGAATGTAACTTCATTTTCTAACACCATAAATTCAGGTTTACAGAAATGCTTTCTATAAGAAAAAGTCTAATGAGAAGCATTATATCAAATCCCTTTCATCTTGTTGCTTTTGCATTGCTTTGCAGCACACATACGCTGAGCACACATACACAACACAGAGCAAGCATCACCTTTCAGGCCTGTACTGCTTGTGTTAACATACTGCTTTCTCTAAAGAGGTAAGGGTGAAGGAGATTCAGACAAGTCACAGGATGACCTCTTCTCATTCAGCATCAGTGAGCTGATCTGCTTGAGGATGTGCAATTTGCATCACTTCTCTGGGAGACACTGAGCAGACATTTTGCTTTCTCTGTAAGCAAGGAGCTTTGCCTGTTCCTCACCTTTGCAGTGCACGTTGAAAAATGTATCAATTTATTGGTTTATCATAAATGTAATTAGGAAACAATGACAAAAGATAAAGCATACATGAAAATTTTTTACTTCTTTGTTTTATACGCCTCCGTATAATGTCTGAAATGATGACTCAAAATATGGGCTGCAAGGCAAAATTCATAATTGCACATAAAGTTCCAATAACAAAGTATTGTTCCAATAACAATAACAAACTAACTGATCTTTAAATACTGTATTAATTAATTGCAGAAATTCTTACTGTTACTCAGTACCCAAGACTACTAACATGAGAGAAGAAGGAAAAGACCAATGGATGCTACAAAAGCTCTCATTTCTTCCAGTAATAACAATTTGAGATTTTCCCTGAAAGTACTTACCCTTTGTGGGACTATTCAGCAAAAGAAGTTGCCAATTTAAACAACTTTTTGCATTTGATGGCATTGAATGTTAAAAGAATTGCTCCTTACTTGTTGTGGAATACGTTCTCATGCAAGTGTAGGTTAATTATATATTAATTTTCAGGAATTTATTTGCTACCATTAAGCATGTCACCGATAATTCTATTTCAGAGTATTTCACAAATATTAAAAATTAATCACTTAACAATTTTACATGCTCTAAATTATTCATTTGACTTAGCTGAAAATATTAATCTAAAATTCTACTTAAAATCACACTTCTACACACATTGTTTTTCCATATTTTTAATTATTCACAAATAATAAAAAAAATATAGAAGTATGTAGTTCAACATGACAAAGATGTTTTTACAGGCAAATTGTGACAGTGTGTGCTGGAATAAATTTGTATTAACATCTAATGACCCCAAAAGTGGATCCAAGCTTTATATAATTCAGTTTACAAATCATATAGTCATATAGAATCATAAGAATGATCTGGGTTGGAAGGGACCTTAAAGATCACCCAGTTCCAACCCCCCTGCCATGGGCAGGGACATCTTCCACTAGACCAGGCTGCTTAAGGCCCTGTCCATCCTGACCTTGAACACTGCCAGGGGTAGGACAGCCACAGCTTCTCTGGCCTTCACTTAACATTTTGAACTGCTAGAATAATGGCTTAGTAAGTGTTCTACAATTAGGAAATAGAAGAGAAAACTGTAATGTGTGAAATATTCTCAGTGAATTTCCAACTAAACCTGTTATCTTAATATTGTCACATTATTTTAAGAACAGAAAATGACAGCAGTTCAAACCATCCTATAAAAAATGGTATGCATTTTCTCGTAGTCTGAGAGTTTCACTAAGTCTGACATGACCTTTAAAAGTTCAAATCACATCAAAATGTTAAGGTCCTTCAATATAAAAAACAGAACGCCATCCACATAAACAGTAAACAGAGATTCAGCAGAGGTTTGGTAAAGCTAGCAGTGAAAAGTAGTCTACTCTATATCTGATGTAAACCTTCTATAGAGCTATATGATCAGCACAGTAAGTAAAAAGTAGGCAAGAGGAGGACAAATGAATGCTTGGCACACAGCAGCTTAGCTTTGCCTCGCTTAACAGCAGTTAGAGCTAGTCTAGTTTAAGCAAGTCTTTCTGGCATGCTCTGCCAGAGATGACAACAAGGAGATGCATCACACCATATGACATATTTTAAAGATAGGTGGGGGATTTGAAAGGCTAAGTAACTTGTTTAAACTACCTATATAAATTTTATACTGCAGCAGTTAGTTGGGAACCCACCAAATGTATTTTGATCAGCAGTTCTATGCCCTTCTGTCTCTGGGGGTTCACTTTACAGGGCACTTCACAAGGCTGGGAGAAAGATCTCTGTGTACGCCAGCTAGCTTAGTTTTAAAGTAGTGTGAACTATCAGGAATTAGGACTAGTGGACAAATAGTCTAACTGTTGCTGAAATAAGTGACAACTAGGCATCCAAGTAAGCATTAGGGACCAAAAGACCTTTGAAGATGAGAACCTAGGTTATCATCTTGGTGGTTATCTCATCTCATCTCATATGGTCTGAGTCTTCCAGACACAACCCTGCACAGTGGGTAGAGTAAGGTACTTCTGAGGCCGAATATCGTCTGGTGAAAAAAATGTATTCTAAAGATGTTGCTCATAGATAAACTGTGATCATTGCTGGAAATGTTAATGCAATAGGGGGAATTTGTGTTCGCCCAGAGCATAAGCATACATGCATAGTAAGAGAGAGAAACAGAGCAAGTGAAAAGCCAATGAATATGGTTAATACAGCCTGAGGAATAGGTGAAACTATTTTGTAAACAGTTCATACATTTGCTTAAAGCAGACAACAAGAAATACAGGATTGGTTATTTTTTTTCAATTGTCCATATGATGTATAAGCTATGTCTAGATGTCAGTCAACATGTAGCAGCTGCTCTTGAAGATGCCTCCAAGTTGGCTTTAAATTACTTTGCTGGCTGTTAATAAGGACACAGCCCACACAGATCCCCAAAACTGACAGATAATATTTAGCTCTTAGCCCACATTGAGCTCTCTAAAGAGTAAAGTGTTTTAGGAAAGCCTGCTGCACTTCAGTCCTACCCATAACATCATTAACTGAATTCTATGGGCATTTATAAAAACACTTCACAACCGATCAATACTGACCTTGTCCAGTGCTGCCTGCACAACTCTCAGTATCATCAAGCAGAAGAATTTTAGGATTGCAAACCAGAGCTCAGGCAATTGCTATTCTTTTCTTCTGGCCTCTGCTCAGCTGTGTCCCTCTTTCTCCAACCACAGTTTCAAACTTCTACAAGACAACCACACACATTTCCAAAACACTCAGTGGCACAATCCTTTCAACAGAGAAAGACACTGTAAAGAAAAGCGACATCAGTGTCAGGAGCCCCAGCAGCTTCTTCTCCTTCCACCAAAACACTACAGGATACACAACTACTTGGATATACCTGCCTAATCTTTTGTGTCCCTGGAACTCTAACAGTTCTTCAAATGCTCACCAAGTCATGACCTAAAGATATAAAATTAACATTATTCTCAAAAGTTATGAGGAAGCTCTGGATAGCTCTGCATATTCAGAGCTTCACGGATAGCTTCCTCTATGAAGGAAGATTTATGAGAATCCCTTCTAAGGAACTGTTTGGCACAAGAATATTTAGGAGAACACTTAGGAGAAATTATTTCAGCAGGGCAGCTGCTTTGTTTACGTTGGGTAGCTCCATCCTGCACTAAGCATTTTGGTCAAGGAATCTCTCTCCCCAGGTTGGCATATGCCTTTTAGGAGAGACTTCACTGTGTCATTGGAACAAGGGCAGTGATTCCAGAGCTAGATGTGCAGACACACAGAGTCATCTCCTGGAGGTATCTTACCCTGCCTTCCTTGGGACTGTAAAATCTCTGAATGAGCTGAACAGTTGTAGTTTTCCCACAGCCGCTGCCACCAACCAGGGTCACTGCCAAGGCCACCTTGAGATTCAAGCCCTTCAGTATCTGCATATGGAAGAAAGGTGACTAAAAACATAACAGTATGTAAAAATGTCAGAGTAAATTTGAAGAAACTCTAAAAACTAGAGTAAAATTTTGCAGAGCTCTAGCTAATAAACAGGAAGAGCTATACGTGAAAAGGAATGGCTGATGTGGAGTTTCACTGCACCATCAAAAGGTTCTTCCTTCTGCTCATTCTTTCAAATTGTGGCATTTCACACCTATTGCAAAAGTAAGGTTTGCTTTCCATGCAAACTTACTGCTAAGTCTCAGAGAGGTGGTGAAGATGTCACACAGCAATTACTACAGCTTCAGAGGAAAAGAACTTTTCTTTCCCTCTTAAACGGCTGTTGGCCTAGGGGAGCTTTCTGCTGTAGCTTTCTGTAAAACTTCAAGAAGCAGAATGATACAGAAGTGTGAACATCTGTGTAATGAGATGAAAGGAAACCTTGCCTTGGATATTTCTTTTTTTTTACTGTTGTTGGGTTTTGTTACCAAGGAGAAACTATTCATAGTTTTGGTTTTGCATGTTTATATAAAACCTCACATAATTTCATTATAAGTAACCCAGTAGGAAGCCATCATGAGGACCTCCTTAGTTAAAAGAAGTGGAAGAGATGAGATTCCATTAAATGTTTGTCAGGACTATTCTTGTTTCGGGACAACAGGATAAAGCAAGCACTATTTTATCTCAGTAATACTAAAACCTTTGAAGAGTTGCCATTTTTATCAAAAATATTTTGAATTGTGAGATTCAGGTGATGTCAAAATGAGCAAATAAGAATTGAGACAATCTAGTTTACACCTTTAAGCTACCTTAGAACTCGTCACAGTTTAAACCCAGCTGGTAACTCAGTACCATGCAGCTGTTTGCTTGCTTCACCCCAGCTGAAATCAGGACAAACTCAACTGAAGTCTTTTGCAAGTTTTTATAGGGTAATCTACTTACTACAGTGCTAGATGTTTACATGGAAATTAGCCTGGGGAATAAGACAAAATCCAAGAGCCTAAGAGCCTAATCCAAACACTGAAGCAGCAAATAGAAACATTGCACTATTTCAATCTGGTTTCAAACTGATTTCAATCAGGTTCGGGCCAAATACTTCCTCCTTCACTGAAGTGAGAATAAAGTCTCTTCACAGTATTTTCTTACACATAAATATGTAAGGTAAAAAGTGCTAAAAGGTAGAATGGGCCTATCTGAGGGCATTATTTAGGTGTTACCTCCATCCTTCCACAAGCTATTACTAGAAAAGCAGCATAGCCGTTTCAAACCCTGCTAAAACATAGCTGTGACGATAGCAAGCTTGGCACAGACATTGCACACAAGCACCTGCTTAGTGTCTTGGGCAAGTTTTGTAGCCCTTGTGGGGGAAGTGTTCCTGCAGCTATCACATGGGATTAATTCCCAGCTATTGATGTCACATAGATCTGCACCACATAGAAGTGCAGAGTGAGGTCTTCTGTTACGAACTACCCTCTTAGATCTCACTGTTGTCAGTAGATAAAAGCAACTCAACAATATGCAAGTGTGTTTCCATTGATACATTATGTTTCCTTGCATTCTCTAGTTTGCTTATCATTCTTGTTTTCATTTGCTATGCAACATGCTTCGCCCTTTCTTGCCAGGATTAAGAGCTAAAAAGGTGACCTCTGTAATAGATAGAGGAAGAAGTGAAAAACAAAGCCCTTCCTTAATACTAGATAATGTGATAAACATTTTCGAAGCTTGATGCAGAATTTAAGAGTCTTCATATTGATTAAAATGGCAACTAATGTAAGTGCCAAATGATTTCAACTGATCTCTTTAGAAACTGATAAAATGGATTATTTTATTTGTGTATTCCTTTAAAAGCTGCTTAAGAAAGCCATGTTCCTCTCTGTCTTCATATTCTACCTGAACAAAATGGGAATGGGACTCCTGTTATAGATGAGTAAAACAAGACTTCATATTGGAAAAGAAAATTTTCCAATACATTCTTAATAAATGTATTTTCAGAAATCATTCAAACTTTTTCCCAGTTAATTCCATCAAGAATTAACTTAGTCAAGAGCTCTTGAACAAAACAATCTCTTTCTTCAAACGGAAAGCTTTTGCATTGTAAATGCAATAAAGTAGGTGTTGGATCTGCTGCCAGTTTCTCAGATAAATATTTTTACCAGGCTTACAGTGTAGAAAATTTGAGAGATCAGTACACTGCTATAATATTTTTCTGTATTAAAATGAATATTATAACAATTAGAGTTTTTCATTATACTGGGCATTTACAATGACCTTCTAGCTTTTACTGGAAATGTCTTGTAGCTGCATTTTACTTCAAAAGGTGGGCTCTTAATTTAGTTAACTAACCAGTTCCGGCTAAAATGTGTTAAAAGTTCTATACAAAAGCAAAGGTTTCCATTATTTCCTGAACGCCATTTTTTAGTTATAGCAACCATTTTTCTGTAAGGCAATCAAGTTATCTTGAAAGGAATCTGTATCACCTCTATGCATAATACCTTAATATCTGGCTTAGCAGGATAATTGAAGTAAATATTTTGGAATCCCAAATTCCCCTTAACATGGTTTGTTTTATAGCTAGCAAGCATCAGGTGCACTGTGAGTTTCAGATTCCTAGGCAGAACATGTCAAGAAAAGGGAAAAAGCCATTTTTTATATTTCTAATGACATTTTAGCATGATACAGGGCTGTGAAATCTTAGAAGTTAATGTTACCATTTAATATGGCATAGCAGGTCTCATTGCAAAGTAGCTGCAATTACTCACAGATGCATGCAGCCGTCAGTCCAGGTCACTGACAGATTTGCTGCCAGGGGTGAATAACCAAGGCAAATGCTCAAAGCCTTAAGTCTTCACTGACATAAGGAATAGAGGCAATGATCTAAAACATCACTGAAAGAAAGTAGCAACCTACACATTTGCATCCAGCCGTGGCATACTGATAGTAATTCGCGTTCACGATTACACTGTTTCCGTTAGGACAAGAGGAAAACACCTCAAGTTACACCAGGGGAGATTTAGATAGGATATTAGGAAAAAATTCTTCACAAAAAAGGGTTGTCAAGCACTGGAACAGGCTTTCCAGAGAAGTGATTGAATCACCATCCCTGGAGGTATTTAAAAGATGTGTAGATGTGGTGCTTAGGGACATGACTAGTGGAGGACTTTGCAATGCTGGGTTAATGAACAGACCTAATGATCGTGTAAGTCTTTGCCAACCTAAATGAATCTGTGATTCTATATTTTATGTATAGTATTTAGTATATATAGTATCCACCAACTATATTATATATATTTAAACCGGACATCATCGCCCACTAACGGTCATTTGCCGAGGTATCTCCACAGAGGAGCCTTCAGCAACTGAGCGAGGACAAAGACCGCGTGCAGGAGCCTCAGTTCTGAGCGGCGAGAGCCACCGAGGGTGCCTCGAGTCCCCGCCAGGCCTTGCTCAGGAGCCGGCAGCTCCGCCGAGGCGAGCAGGGACTCACAGGGGGCGGTGCCAGGAGGGACGGCCCCGGCCTGAGCC
>JANHGB010027500.1:0-19682 GCA_026283785.1 Coracopsis vasa | reverse complement strand
CCGGATCCTCTGGGCTCTGACTTACTTCTCACTTGCATTTCCTCATGCCACTGCTAAAAACCCTCCCGGACCCCATGAATTTGTTCATTCCTTGCTTGTGGGGCTATGGCTGGCTTGGATCCTTGTTCCCTTGGGAGCTCTGCCCTCGTGGTGTGGGCTGAGCAGTGTCAGTAAGAAGCTGCTGCTGGTACAGCACAACATCTGCAGCACCGGGTGTTTGATGTGTGCTTTTGCTCAGGGTCTGCGCTTGTCCCACCTCCTGTATCTCTATAAAGGTTCCTCCAAAGCCTGCCAGGGGCATTTCAGCACTTGTATGTCTTCTGGCAGCTTTAGAAAGTACCCCTGCATTACTGGGTGCACAGTGCATTAGGAGATAAAGCTCTTCACAGGTGCTGCATGTGACTGTCATGGGCCTGTGGTTTTTTGGCCTTGATTGTCACTGTTAGGAAAAGAGTGCTCTATTTGGAGCTTATGATCACTTCACCTGCAGAGCCTCTGTTGGGGTTTCCTCTCTTAAAACCCTCAGACCATATCAGTGCAAAGAGCTGTATGTTCACAGCACTGCTCTCTGCCACAGCATCACCCTGCACTGGTAAGGAGTCAAGAATCATCCCGCACCATCCCATCCAGTCCCAGTCCTTGTCCCTGCAGCTCCTCGGCACATAGGGGTACTAATGGGGAGCTGCTGGGGTGAGCATGGGTCTGCTTGCTGCAGGAGGGACCCCATGGGTTCAAGTGCAACCCATGGAGAGATGTGGCATAAACTGGAATTTATCAAGCCTATGGAGGAGTGGCTGGGAGATGCAGGGGAAGAGCTGCACATGGATGTAGGCAGAAGGAATGGGTATAGAAGAAGAAAAGGAAGGAGCAGAGGCATTAAATGGAGAAAAAACATGAAAAGGCAGCTCCCCCATCCCCAATCTTCAACCAGAAGGAAAAATATAACCTTTCTTTTTTTGTTTGATTTTTTTTTTCCAGCTAAATATGGTGCTTTCCTAGAGAATACAAGCAAAGGTCAAGATGTTTCGAGAGGACTTTGGCTTATTTCAATAAACCGTTTCAGCCTCCTCCTCCCCAGTCATTCTTTTATCTTTCATTTCAATTTAGTGGTTTCGAGCAGAGTAGTAACTCAAATAAAACTCCTAATGAAATGTGTTTCTCCTGTAGGCACACAGCTGGCTGCACCTGGCAATGCGGATGTCTCCATTCCTTCTGTGGGCCAAGCTCAGCAATGCAGTCCCATCTCTCAAAGTGCATTACTTTGTTTAACCGACATAGACACCATCACTTTAAAAGAAACATCATCTTCCAGGGTCCATGGGGTGAGATGGGTCAGGGTCACATAACCACAGATCAAAGCTATTTGTGTCATTAAAAAGAAAAGAAAAGGCTTGGTAACTTTCAGTTCTATTCCCCACAAAACTGAAGTTTTCTTGGGGGAAAAGAATAACCTCAAACATTTTAAACCCTGCCCCGATATTCCTCATCCTGCTCTGCATTGCTTTCCGCATGGCCTTAGCGGATGTGTGGTCCAGAAAGAGCCAATAAAGCTATTGAGCTAAGTGCTGCTGAGGGGCTCTGTGGCTCAGGAGCACTCAGCACCTCGCTGCTCCAGGCAAGGAGGCAGGAGCCCTGGTATTGCTAAATGCATTAGAAATGTGTCCATTATGATTAGATGTTTACCAGCTATTAATCACAGCTGGTAACTTGATTTCCTCTAAATGTGTTGAGGCACCCTCTGATCTGGGCACCACCTGCTCAATACTGAGTAGTGGAAAGGCAAGTCAAGCTCTGCGTCATATGCCTCTTCCCATGGGGGTGCACAGGTGACTGATGGGGCTGAGATCTCCTTTATTCAAAGTAAATCTATTTTTTCCTCTTAGAAAATGCTTGCATTGACCTGCACGAGCACGGCAGAGACCCCATCCTGCACGGCTGATTCAGTTGCCACCATCCAAATTGATGATGAACAAAGGAACCATGTATCCGGGTGGGCACAGAGATGTGTTTCTTCTCTCCTTGCTGGATTGTGACTCATTTTCTCCACCTTTATAGCTCTGTGCTTCACTGCATGCCCTTACCTCCCTGCACAGCCCATGCTGGATGGCTTGAATGTGCCCCTTGGATGCTGGAGGGGAGGGTTACATCCCTGTGGGCATTTTTAGCCTTCTCCAGGTGAGCATCCTAACCACCAGACAAAGATATTAACAGTGGGTACTGCTCTCTGTTCCTCTGGAGGTGGTTTAAAAAGTTATGGCCATGCCACATTATGTGATAGTAACAAGATGGGTCAGAGAAGCCTGGACTTGCTCAAGGAAGCAAGGTCCAGCCTTGCTGGATATTTCCTTTCCCTACCACAGCCAGGTCATTGTGGTCCCAGGGAGACCTTTGTGCATCAGTGCAGTATATATAACCACAATAACCCAAAGTCAGAACTGGCTTTGTTAACTAAGGCACCTTTATTGCTGGCAATGCTGTTAAGGGGCAGGAGTGGCCTGATGAGTAAACAGGCTCAGGCTGTTGTAAGACCAACTGCATGACAAAGTGGGCAGGATGATGGGGCTCAGGGAGAGCGGGAAGCCTCCCCACACCAGTGTAAAACAAAAGTCCTTCCCCTAAACGCAGCAGTGCAAAATCAGTCTCAGGACTGGTGCACAAAGGGAGTGAGGACTCAGCCACGCCACAGCTGGGCTTTCCAAAGCCTTTGCTCTTTGTTTGGCTTAGACCTTTAAAATTGCCCCCAAGCCTCCTGATTTCACCACATGTTGCCTTACAGATCCCCTGCATCCTGGATGTGTTGAGTCTTGGTCACATCTTATGTTACAGAGAAACCGAGCCCCGCAGTAATGTCCAGCAAGCAGTGCCTCCGAGGAAGGGCTGCACCAAGGTGTTCTGGCACGTCTGGGAACCATCACAAGGGTCTCTGTCACTGCATGGTTCCAGTTTAGACAAGAAGATGAGGACCCCTGAGAGAAACTGAAGCCAAGCACTGCCTGACCCTACCTCAGCCAAAATATGCCCATAGAAAGACATTAATGGTCAGAAGGAGAATAGCATTCACATCGCAAACAGTCTTCCAAGGGTGCTTTTCCTCGATACTGGTGAGTTTCTGCTCCAGGGCAGCTTTCTCCTCCTGGGACAGGGTGGGCTTGGGGCCGGTGGACAGACCGCAGAACCAAAAGTACAGCACTTTCCAGCAGGGAGGCTTCCCTGTTGTGAGAGATGGACCAAAAACTGGGTGTTATCATCTGGCTGGGACTCTTCCCTCCCTCCTTCCACTAGTTTGGAGGTGCATCGACCAATCTGGAGTGGGGTTTGAGATGCACCTTGCATGGGAGATGCCAGATGATGAAGGGAGATGGGGAAGGGAAGGGTAAAAAGAGCTCTCTGGCTCAACCATGTACAGCAGAGCCTGATTACACTGTTGATTGCAACACCAATCGTTCATTAGTTAATTAACAGACCTCTTCCCCCTCCTCCCTGACCCAGCTTCCATCCACTTTCACAAACTCCTGACAGCATGATGGTCCATTTAGAGACATCCTGGCTTATTCATTACACGTGAGATGCCGGGTGCAGTATGCGCTTTAATTGTCAGCCCTGCGCCGTGTGTATTTCACTGCCTGTTCTTTCCAAATATAAACTTTTTGTGGAATGCAGAATGTCAGAAAGCCTTGTAAAAGGTGTTACCTGGGAGAAGAAACCTCATTAAACTGTCAGCTGCTGTGTTTCACATTTCCTTTCCCATCAGTACTAATTACCAAAATACCAAGACACTTGTTTATAGGAATCCGAGCTAGTTAAGTGAGCTAGGAATTGATAAGAAATAATAAATAACACTGAATGGCTGCGTTCATCTTAAACCCAAACTCACTCTATTGGGTCAAAAAAAACCACTAAGAGATTTCTTTAGTTGTTCGTTTCTGTTTAGATTGGCTGTGATTGGTACCAGTGTCGTTTGGGCTGACCAGCAAAAGGAAGGAGTGAAGACATCTTGTGTATGTGCCTTTCTTCTGAGATCTCTGCTCTGTAACCTTGGAAGGTTAAGCTTAAAACCAAAAAGCTGCATTTTTGAATGCATTTGCAGAATAAGCCTCTGTCCACTCTGAAAAGAACTTGCCTATGTAGCATCTCCTGCTACTGTTCTGTCTCGTGACACCTCTTTGAGTTCATTTGACTCTTTGCCTTCTTACTAAATACCCTTGGTAGGACACACGGCTATTTAAGCAATTTGGGTCTGAGTTTTAACCATGGTTTATATCCTAAGGGAAGATAAAAGATATTATTGGCTTAATGTAAATGAGAAAGCTGAGGCTTGTGGATTTATCCTAGGACACCCACGAAGTGCATATCTGCTCCTAGTGTCTCATCGTCCCTTTGGGCCTTGATGCTATTTTCATACAGTACATTACAGCATCACTGGGTGGGCTTGGCCTGTGGAGCCCACACAGAGGTAAGGAGGAAGCATCTCTAGCACATACACAAGGGGACTGTCTCCTAGCAATGATGAGGACAGGAAGAAATGCCACTTTTACGTGCTGAAAGTTGAAATTACAGAGCCTGCTATAACTGTTGTGGTGCTGGTAGTAGCTGCTGCTTTGGTTATGCCTGCAGTACTGCTGTTGAGCTCTTGTGAGACAGACAAATAGATGCAGTATCATGGCACAAAGTCCCAGTGTCAATGGGGCAAGGAGCAGCATCGCAGCAACACAGACCTCCACCCTCCCAAGGGGTGTTCATAAGTGGCCATTGACTCCCATTTAAGAAGTCCAGCGCACCATTAAGTGTGAAGGCCTTAAACGCTAACACCGTAACTTGGGCATAACCGGAATGGGGTAGTTTGCATAGGTAAATAATTTGTTCTAGTGAGGAGGAAGGAAAAATCATTTTACTGAATGGTTTTCTTTTTTTTCTAGGAATGGCAGCTCTTCTGAGCCATTCAGAGGATTGCAACATGAAGGTAAATGCTGGAAGAGGCATTGGGAGGACCAAGAACCACAGTACTTACATTTATCACATCCTTATAACTGTTATACCATAAACCCATGCCCCAATTCCAGTGAATGTAACAGATGGCCTGTCATGAGCTTTAGAGGGACCTGCATGAGATCTTGGCTGTGCACTCACGGGCACACGACTGTGCTTGTTCACAGTGTTCCTACCTGCCTCCTGCTTATCACCGGAATCTGCGCTTTCGACCAAGTCACTCTCTCTGTTGGCTGGGTTGGTCTGTGCTGCTTCACTCTTGTAATCCTTCAGGTCAATGGCAGGTGCTTTTCTGTACCTTGTCCACCACGTCAGGGAAGCGAGCTGCAAAGTGGGACAGACAATGAACAGGTTATTGCCTGTCATATCCAGACTGGCATGCCTGTTGTCTCCCTTCCTGGGGGTGCAGATCCAAGATGGTGCTGAGAGACCTGTTCTGGGGTGACAGTTGTTCGTCCACTTCATCCCACCTCCCTTCTGCACAGGTCCCCACACTCTGGAAAAGAAGACTGGTACCATCCAGTTAGAGCTCAAAAGCTGAGAAAAAAAGTGAATTGATCTAGTTTCCTTCCTTGTATTTTTATAATTAACCTGTTCCATCCCTGCCTTCACCAGAAGGAACCTTTCAGTAGGCAATGAAGAAGCGGTTTCCTATTTGCTAGGGTCACTTGATTGACATGAAATAATGATGGTCTGCATCCAGAATGGCAGCTCTCCAACAGGGAAGGGTAATAAAATCAATTAAAGAAAAGAAGCAGCAGCCAAAATAACCCTCTCTGGCTACAGTCAGTCACAGACAGTCATTGTACCCTCAGCAGAGAAAGAGCAGTCAGGTGTTAGCATGCAGGTATATGGCTATAGGAGCACGATGCAGTTATATGGCCATGGGGACACTGGTGTTTGAGCAGCTCCTTCTCTGGGACTGAAGGATCTTCTGTCTCAATTGTCATTTTATAGGAAAGGAAAACCCAATAGGAACATTAAACCCACAGCTGGGACAAGTGGACTTCCAAATGAGCTTACGTTAGGGCTCTGAGTGGGAAAAGTAGCAGTATTGTGTCTCTGTTCTATGACTGCATGTATGTGTTCAAGAAGTGCAGCTGTGGGGACAGACAGAGCCATGATATGGTGAATATCAAGTCACAATTCCCATGCAGGATTATACCATACATTAGACCAAGAAGGACAGTTGAAAGTATTAAAAAATGAGCTCTGGGCATACACAGTTATACCTGGCTGTCCAAATGCCTTTCCTCTTTTTTTCTCTATTAGGCCAAGACAAGACACTACCTCTGTCTGCAGGCTGTCAATGAAGATGATGAAGGATGATGAGCAGGCTGCTGTGGCTGCAATCTGCTTTACAAAAGCAGGTCTGAATCTCTTCTCCTCCCTGGGATGCGGAGAGTGCACAGGAGGTGTTAATCTTGCAAATCTCACCGTGGTCCTTTTGCAGCTGTGGGATGGAGTTAATCATCCCAGGGGCTCCAGTGTGAATTTAAGCCAGGCCTGCTGCTGCTCTGACTGATTATGGCACACCAGCACATCCTAACCCCTGTGTGCTCTGGCCAAGGATGATGCTCATCAGTCCCATTGGAATGCTGCTACCCAGGGCCATGAACTGTCCCCCAGCTCCAGCCCATCAGAGGAGCCACAGGATGGGACCAGGGCAGCAAAGCTGCAGTGGTGACAACAGGCCAGGTGAAGTCTGACGAGCAGCTGCCTCCCTGCTCTGCCCATATGGAAATGAACATCTCAAATGGGTCACTTACAAAGTAAAGTGATGTTCCTGACACGTGAGTTTAATTCCTGACTTTTATACACACAGATCTAGGCAGGAGTTTCCAACTGACACAAAATGTTGCATAATTTCCAGAAGATTTATAGCTTTATTTAAATCATTTTCAACCAAGATGAGCATTGGGCAGGGCTAATCTTTCTTGTCACGATGTGCTAAATTGCTTTGATTTGATGATCCTCATCTTTCTCAGGGAATTTTTTTCTTTTTAATCACTTAGGAAATGTCACTGGAACACAGCACAGTTTCAGGCTACTAGAGGATTTCCAGAACTTTCCTTTCTTTTCCCTTTTCTTTCTGTGTGTCTCTGAATTACTGACTTTTTATACTGCAGCAAAATGTGCAAGGGCTGATGTTTAACTATAACTCAGACTCTGCCAGGAGCAATTCCCAATTGAAAGCAGCATAGACATACAGGTAACCTCATATACATTAGCCCACTGACCCAGCCAGGTGCTGGTACTTTGACCATAGCCACATAAAGCAAACCATCACCCTATAGGGCTCCTTGATGAAGCATCACAGCAACACTCAAACTTCAATCTCCCGTGTGGGTTTTGGGTGGCTGAATTCCCTAAGTAAGTCCCCCCTTTCCCCTCTTTGCCATTGCCAGAAGGACACATGATGAGGCAGAACGGCAGCACTGTGCGGCTATAGAGGCCACCACGGAGATGGGTACAGTTCGCTGGCACAGGCCCACAGAGGGATAGGGATGGGGGAAGCAGATGATGGCACTTGTTCTGCATGCCTGGAGAAAGCAAGCAAATACATAAATAAGAACTGCTGATGGGGAGCTCTGTTAGCATAATTGACTTTGACCTTGGAAATGCTGCCTGTGCCTGCCATGCCCAAAGAGCAGGGGAACAGGGGGTAACTGCTTGTCTGGTCCTCTAGAGCCCTGTGGCTCTGCTCGCCACTGCAGAGCCATGCATGGGCACTGCTCAGGGAGCCCTGTGTCCCCCCCACCTTAGTTTGCTCCTCTCTTAGTGCCTGGTTCCCATAGGAGCTGAGCGTGCTTTGCCATTCTAGCTCTAAATATGATGTGGAACCTTCAGCCGCAGCACCTCAGAGTGCACGGTGTGGGTTCAGGCCAGCCAAAGCAGTGCTGGGCTCTACACCTAAAGGAGTCACTGAAGCCAGACCTCAAGACACAGGGAGAACATCTCCGACCCCAAAGTACATCATGTGGAGCTGCCAACCCATCAGCCTGTCTGGATGAGCCCTGACCCCTGGGGATGTCACCTAACTTGTGTAGCACTTGTGTTTTATAGGCTGTTCTTCTCCCTTTCCCCACCTCCCATTCTCCTTGCACAGGGGAGTTTGCAAGGGCTCATCAAAGTTTTCCTTTTGTTGTTTGTAAACTAGAATAAATCCTTCTGTTCCAAACTGCCATCTGGCACCTGACAGTTGTGTTTCAGCTTCACAGTCTCAAATTTAATTGTAAGCTCTTTTGCAGGGCTTTCAAGGACGGTGTGACACAATATGGACTACCTACAATGAAGACATATGAACTCGGGAGCATACCAAACGAATTCCTTCCATACTTGTTTTCCAGCACAGCATCAATCACCACAGGGATGGGAGAGTGTCCAAAACAGCAGGAGAAAATGCTACAGCTTGCAGTTCTTGGATTGTAATTCATTTAAAGCCAGACACATTAGCTGTACCCCTAACATCAGATACAAATCTCTGTTCTCCTTTTGCACATTTACTATCTCAAAAGCATTGAGATTCAATATTTAAAGTTGTCCAGCGTAGATCTTCAGCTGGTGTAAAGTGGCATAACTGTGCTCAACAGCTGCTCCTGGTCTTTGAAGACAATGGAGCTATGCTGATTTACATCTGCTGCAGGAAGATCTATCACTCTATTTCCTTGGCTTTTTCTTTGGTGGCTTGTTTTTCTTTTCCTTTTCCTTGACAAAATAAATGGTGTAATTCCTAGCTTTTATGTGGTGTCTTTCATCATTACACCTCAAAGCACTGCACTGGCAGAACTAGTTCCATGCAGTCTTTAGGGGGGAAATGTCCAGGGCTGATAAAGTGAATTGACCAGCACATGGGACTGGGAAGCACCAGAGCTTCAGGTATCCTCAACCAGGACACCCAATACCAGCTTGCTCCTCTCATTCACTATCATGGGGACATACAGGCTCTTCACCACAGGTTTGCCTGCTTGCATGCCAAACCCCAGCAACTAGAGGTCACTGATGGCCAAACACAAAGTTCAAGTGCTGGTTTCTACCCAGTGTTAGAGCTTGACACATCCATCCTGATTTCTACCTCTTGCCCTTCCTTCCCAAAACCTTTCTGTCCTTGAGCCATCTCAGCACATCCACAGACTAGCTTGAGATGAGAAGACAAGCCCTGCTTGCAGGACACCATGAGAAACCATGGTCCAAACCTACATCTGCACTCATGTCTAAGGCAAAAGTTGGGGTGAGTTTGACTGAGGGAAAATGAACAATGCTGGTTTTAATGCTGCCCACTCTGATTCATGCCAAAGAGGGAATAACCCGGTAATGTTGGCATCTACCTCAGCTTAAGACCCACACCTTCACTTTATCTGTTCTCTGAGGAGCAAGGTCAGAACTTTCCTGTTGAAACTGAGGATAAACAGTAGAACCTGAATGGAAATCAGAGTAAAACCAAAGAGGAGCAGACTCTCCCCTGCTACCGAGCTGTGGAGAGAGGGAATTAGCTACCACTGTGTGGCACAAATTACCTGTCAGCCCATATCATTGTCTTTGTGGTAAGAAGGTATTGAAGGCAGGGGGGCACATGGGACATGGATGATCGTCACTATCATCAGATGATTGATCTGTCTGGGTCTCTGTGTCCAGCCTCTCACTGCCACAGGCAATGTCATTAATTCTCATTAAATTTCTTCAACAGAACCACTAATACAGAGGTCAAGCACTGAGCTCAGCAGTACGGGGGGTCCATTGCCTACCGAAAGGTTACCCTGAGCATCCCTCTTTAGAAAACTTCCCCGAAAATGCCCACCCTATGTTTGTTCATGGCAAGCTCTGCCCCTTTAGCAAGCTCTGCCCCTTTAGCAAGCTCTCCTCCCTCCCTCGATCTCTAGATGTACCTGGCAGGGCAGTCACCACCTCCACCAACTCATCCTTTGCTTCTCTGGGATAACTGCACACAGTTTTAGACAAAATCCTATCCTCCCTGACCATTCCATTGGCTTTCCTTCCTGGACCGCTTCCAGTCTGATTCCACCTTTCCTGAGCACTGGCTTTATGAAGACTATGTCAAATAAGCTCCCTTAAGTCCCGCACCTATAAACTCACCTATCGCTATGGTAAATCTCCTCTAAGGAATCTCTTATGCTCATCACCTCTCTTTCCCAGATGCTATTACAGTACATCTTCATCCTGAACTCTCCCTTTTAAAACATGCTTTAAATGTTCTACCTTCAAGGTCAGACTAAAATGTCTGTAGGTGCTGTGGCCAGCTTCTTCATTTCTTAAGCTGCTGGTGTGATGTTCACTAGTTGCCAGTGCTGTGTTAATGTATCTTATCTTGCTATTGCTGTGGGCAGGGAGCACTGCACATGTTTAGTTATCACAGGTCAGATGATGAGTGGGAACTCATTAAACCACAGTAATTAATTGCTGGCAACCATCTGGCCACCCCTGAGCAGTAGTGAGCAACGTAAGCAGCAGAACTAATGGTGCCTTCTTGTCAGTATTTCTCTCTCCCATGTGGATCCTCTGATAGCTAATAAAAGCTGAGACTTTATCTCAAAGCAGACACAAAGACAGTCTCCCTCTCCCCCCTTCTTCTCTATCTGAGCACCTGCTTTCATGCAATCTTTAGGAGCTGGGTAACATTCAATCAAACATTGATGGAACTGGTTAATGCTTTACAAGTTATGAGGAAGCAACAGATAGAAAATGCTCTGATGGCATCACCTGTGTTTCCTCATGCAGTTAGACAGGAAAAAAATCGGTCTTTTAAACCTTTCCAGTAACCTTTGTTTGGAGGTAGATGGCAGGATTTGTTATATTGACAGCTGCTTTAAAACTTGGGACTGGGAATAGCTGCTCTAAGGTCTTATTATATAAAGCCTCCCAACTCTGCACCACTTTAAAGCGTTAAGTAAAAGAAAGTTGTGCCTGACTCAAAGTTATTAAATGTAATTGAGATCATATTGGGACAAAATGCTATTTTCCTAAATGCCCATGTTGCAGAAGATATTAATCTTGTTTGCCTGCAAGATTGATGCTGGCTCTGCTGAAACTGGGTAGATGCTACAATTAGATATATTTAATTCCTCCTCAGCAGTGCTCTGTAATGCAATTTCATCTCCTTCCCCTTCTCCTTTCCTTTCCCTTCCAGCTCTGATGGGCTGTGGTGTCTGCCCAGCTCTAGGCACAGCACTCACACTCAATTTGGAGCACTGAGTGCCTCACGAAGCATTAACACTATGCAACCTGGGGAATAGAAAGCTGAGGAGCTAGGGCTTCTCCACAGCATATGCATTACACACCATTTCTTAACCATGGGAGAAAAAGAAAAGGACAGATTCCAGAGATCTGAGGGAAGGTGCCACTGCACATCACTCACCTTTTCCTCGGGGATCGGTGGGGTGCAGAGACTGATAAGGACAATGACAATGGCAGTGAGGACACAGAGGATGAAGGCAAAGTAGAGGTAGTGCATGTTCTTTAGCACAGCTGGTCTTCTGTCCTCCTCACCACAAGACGGTGCGCTATAAATAAACTCCATGATCATCCGAGCAAGACCAACAGCCAGCCCAAACATGAGGCCCCAGAAAGCACCCTGAGAAGAGGCAAGCATAAAGAAAAGGTCACTGCATGTTACCTTTGGTTGAAATTATCCTCCCCTTTCCCTTTCCTTCCCTTTCCCTTTCCTTCCCTTTCCCTTTCCTTCCCTTTTCCTTCCTTTCCTCTCCCTTCCCTTTCCCAAGACCTTTTATGCCTGATGGAAACCCACACTGACATGCATCAAAGGAGGGTATCTTCAGTTAAAAAAGTCCTCATTTTCTCTTTCTGCCATTGAACATGGAACAGACAGAGCACAGACAATGCAAGAGTCTCCTCCTAACAACATGCCTCCAACAAGAATGACACATCATTCCTAAAGTGCAGAACAACTTTGCCTTCCATGCTTTCAAATAAGACTGCCAAGAAGTACCACTTGCAGTGGCTGCTTGGAAGCAAACAAACACATACACTAGAGACTGGGCTAAGATCCACCAATGCATGTCAGGGAAAGTCTAATTGTCACACGTTAGCTGGACTGACTTTGAGTTTGGAATCTCAAACACTGAGGGGAGAGGTTTTTCTTTTATCAAATCAAATTAAATATGTATATTAATTGGTTGTTAATACTTCACTTACAGGCTCATTAATCCTCTTGCAGAAGATTGCCAGGATGAAGAGAGCTGTGATCGGTGGGGCCAGATAGCTGGTTATGGACTGAATGTAGTCAAAGAGCTGCCCGCTGTTGGCCGATTGAATGATCGGGATCCAGAGAATACTGATGACTATAAGGATGAGGATAATGACTCTGGAAGATGAGGATAAAACTGTATTAGCTCTGCAGGTGTTGGAGCCCACCTGAAAATAAGTTTTTGCAGGAAAACTTCCAATTGCTCTCAGAATTTCCTAAGAAAAATCCACATAAGACTCCCAAGAAGAACCTTTCCCTGTGTACACTGGGAAAGAACAGAGATTGTTCCCTTCTAGAAAGTCAATTCAACCAATTCCCAAAGTGAACTTCACAGATTTCAAAGTGAGCTGAGCTAGGGCTTGCCAGTCAACATACATGAGAGATCCACAGGGCATGGTGGCTCCCACCGTGGGCTGGATCAGTGCAAGCCTTTCAGCCTGGTATGTCCTAGAGAGTGACATGTTCTTTGAAGGACTAGCTCTTTGATGTAATAGAGAAAGGGAGTAGAAAGCTTGTGGAAGCGTGGAAGCATGGAAGCAATCTTTCCGCTACCTTTCCAAGCAGATAGGATGCTCAGTCTAGTGCCTTTGACAAATTCCAACTCATTTACTGCTTATTAGAATGGTTTCTATGGTCTCAGGTGCATACCATAACCCTCCTTCATCTTTGCACTGTATGGTACAGAGGTTTCTCCATGTTGCTGAACAAGAAGGAGGCTCTTCCCCTGTCACTACTGTATGGTGGCGGAGTATGAGATTGCCTGCAGCTCTCAGCCACCTCACAGCAAAGTTTAGAACTTAATGCTCATGAATGGAGAGCAAAAGCACCACAAGCATTCAGAAAACAGCTTAAATTCTGCTATCAGGAGGAGAACTTTGTATGCTCCTGATATCATGCAGTACCAAAGCTTGCTCGCAAAGGGCACTATAACTTACCAGAGCGACAGAGAGCTGGGAGGCCCAGCTCTGCACTTTTCCCTGAAAAAGAAAGGAGTAATTGCAATGTATCACTCCTGTCTGATGCAAAACTAACATGTTCTTACAGAGCTCTGGTGGCAGCCACTCCAGAGCTCCTTTGGCTTCTCTCAAAGTTACATTGGACTCAGTATTTATGTTAAGTTTAGAGAAGAGAGAGGCGATGATCTACGTAGCTCAGTGGTATGCTCAGTGGTTCTCTTTGACCAGGTCTGTCTGAGATGAAGCTGGAAACTGCAATGCTCTTTCCCAGGCTGTGTTCCCACTCTGTATTTTAGGCACCAGATTTTCCTCAGTGAGCCCAGGCTGGAGAATGTAAATGCTGCACTCGAAACAGATGATGAGAGCAATGAGACATAAAGAAACGTAAGGACCTGCCCACAATCATCAGCTCCTGCTCTGAAGCCTTTCTGCGGATGCGCTGCCAGATGTCTATCACGAAGAGAGTGCTGCTGCTGTTGAAAATGGAGGTGAGGGAGCTCATCAAGGCTGCCATCATCACAGCAATCATCAAACCCCGGAGCCCTGGGGGAGCAAAAAAGGAAAGGGAAAATCAGGATTAGACCTTCGGCCTCTCAGAGCTGTTTTTTCACCCTCATGTCTGGTGACTGCATCCTCATCCTTAGGATGGATAAGGGCAGTCTGATCCCCCCCAGCAGCACATGGCTCAACCCCACCTCCACCTATGTAAAGGTTTCTCACCATCAGGCATGAGTTCTATCACAAGTTTGGGGTAGGCGATGTTGGAACAGCCCACAGCAGCTCCACAGACCCTTTTACAGATGTCTGGGTCCACACAGCCCACTTCATCTGTAGAAGACAGGAAAGGCACATTGGTCAGTGTAAACCCCGTGGAGCCAAAGGCGATTTAATTCAAGGGAACAGATCTTGATGCCTTGTGTGGTTTTGTATAAATTCAGGGGTGCAGCTGGAATACAGCGAGAATGAGTGGAGCTGAAGAATGCCTTATATCATAAAACAAAGGTGGAACTTCGAGATGACATTCTGCAACCTGTTCAGGGTACAGATATAACTCTCCTGGATGTTGCATAATTGTAGTCCTTGATGATTTGTTTGTGGGAACTGGATTGCTTCCATGAACCTGTTACCAAGGATGTTGCAGGCTTACTGCTGTTGGAGGAGACTGGGAGAGAGGCATTTCCCTTCAGGAGCAATCCTCTTAACAAACAGACATATTCTTCCCAGGAAGTGGCATGCTCTGGAGAATCCAGCACTGAGACCTCCTTGGGAGAAAACAGGAGGAGACAACAGGAAAACAGGGCTGTTTTCCATAGTCCACCAGGAATTGAATGAATCTGTGTGGTAGGCTGCTAAAACTGCCACCCAATACCTAATGAGAGTAGTCCATAGGACCTGAAGAACAGCCTCACTACACTCTCTATTCCATCTCAGTGACTTCCTCCAGATAGACAGATGCATACAATGTCCACAGGAGGGAGCTACATGCCTCTAATGGCAAAAAATGCCCTCTATGGATACTTCCAGCGACTTCCACACTGTGGAAGCACTGGAGGCGGAGAGGAAGGGCACAGGAACACCATTGTCCTACAGGAATCTATACAAGTGTGCCTGCAGGACAGCAGTTTCTGAGGTGCAAAAGTGCCCTGTGTGGTGTTAGTAGACATGGCAGGTATAAAGCCCTGTGGAAGGCTTACCTGGGTAAAGAGCTCTGCTGATCATTCCTGGCATGACAATGAAAAACATAGGGAGGATTTTCAGATATCCTCCCAGCACCGATCCACCTTTTGCATGGGAGAGGTTCTTGGCAGAGAGAGACCTCTGGACTATCACCTGCAATCAGTGCAGAGAGGGAGCAAAGAGTAAACCAAAAGCACTAAAGAGAGAGCAGGATCCATTCTCTATCTCTTGTTCTCATGGATGACTTTCATCCATCAGAATCCCAGGGTGTTTTGTGTGCCAGTGGCAGCTTTCCCATCTCAGTTGGCTGCAGCCTGCTGCCACTGCTCAGAGCTCGGTGCACAGGCTGTAGGAGAGGGCAGCGTGGAAATTTCCTTTATAGAAATCATTTCAGCCTTGGCTGAAATGAAGCCACCTTGAGGACTGGAGACAGCAGCTGTACAGCAGCAAGAGACAAGGAACGGAGCAGGCTGTAGGTGTTGTGGTTAAAGTTCCATGGTAGGTTTTCCTTGCACAAAAACACCGTGTCTTGAGAAACAAAAGCTTTCCCTGTTTGTAGCTTGGAAATGAATAAGAAACATGAGACCTCCAAGAACATGAATGGCTTGTCTGGAGGTCTACACAAGGTCAGTACAGAGCCAGCTCCAGATCTACATTTTCATACCCTTGTCACACTAACTGCATGAGGAGGTGTCCCTGCCCATGGCAGGGAGGTTGGAACTAGATGATCTTAGGGTCCTTTCCAACCCTAAATATTCCATGATTCTATGAAGACTCCCAGTATGCACCAGCCCACACATTGGGATAAAGATGGAAGAAAATCACCTTTTCTTTCTGCACTAAGAATTGCACAAGGTATTCTGGTCTAGACCAGTAGGAAGGCAGTAACTCCTGCAGTGAGACACGGTCATGTTTTAGTTCACAGATCCACAAACTGAGGATTGGACTGGGAATAAACGTGTGGCAGTTTGCCTGCAGGAGGAAAGACTTTCTTTACCTGGTCAGTGCACCAGGTCCAAAGAGCCAGCACAGAGAGTCCAAATATAAGGCCAGGCCAAGGAATGTCTCCTGTGAGTGGATCCCTGAACATGTGAAAGGCATCCGCACGTGGGAGGTGACAGGTCGTGTTTGGGACTATGACCTTCGGTGTCGCTGTGCTGTATTTCTCCTGAAGTCCTTCATACCAGCCAACTTTTTCAAATCCTGAAAAGAAAAAGGCAGTGATTTAAGGCCTGGTGCATCCTGCAGTTATTTCCTTATCTGAGATTCATAATTACTTTTATTTCTCCTATCTTCCTCTTATCTCCTTGCTTTTCATTCCACCCTCACTTTTGGCAGCTGAGATTTCTACAGGAGTCAGTTGGATTTTGCCCAGAGTCCTTGTGCTTTTAACAGCGCATCCTGGAAGAGCATCAGTGCAGGAAAACTCCATGATCCTAACTCCAACAACATCCTCACCTTCTAGTCTTTGCTCATATCCCTCCAAGAGCTAAAGCAGAAAGGTGCAACATGAAAAAAGACATCTCTGTATCTGTGTTTGCCAAGAAGGCTCAAAGCAGAGACTGATGATGGTCAGTTCCCTGTTGATTTTTCATAATGCTCAGTTACACCCAGAAGATTCCACAGTAACTCCCAAAGTAAACAGGTAAATTGAGCAGAGTTACTCCAGATTTACATGGGCATAGTGAGGATTGAATTTGGCTCTGGGAGTGCAGTGTTGCAAGCTCTTTACCACTCTTAGTAAAGCCAAACTGGCAAGGTGAAGTTAACCAGAACCTCTCCTCCACAGTTAGTAAAAAGGATGAAGCAAGTCTGATGACCTGGTAAATAAGAGTTGTTAAAACTCATCTCTGCAGCATACATGAAAGAGTGAAGTACCTTGGCACCACACATGAAAGGGTGAGGTACCCTGCTAAGGTCTAATGACCTTGGGACCATTAAACTAGTGTGTGATGCCACAGTAGGTTCTCCTTACCTATGAACATGAGGACGAAAGCTCCCAGAACCATGATGACGGTCTGCAGCACATCTGTGTATATCACTGCTGTTAAACCACCTGTCAGGAGAACCAAAGACAACAGGCAGAATGCATCACCATGCACAATGCAACAGGTACCTCACCTGGGAAAAGGTTTTCCTTGGCCCCAGCATTGTGATTTCAGGACAGATCCATTGGGAAAGGCTGGCATTGAGCTGGTCCCCGGGAGCCTATAGGTGTCATAAACCCTCCCATGAGGAATGGCCTGAAGGGCTTTTCCATGTTCATGAGAGGACTTGGAGGCAGTTCAGCATCTTCATATCTGAAGTTGCTAATGTTGTAAAAAGAGAAGATAATAGCAAATATGGGCAGTGGTAACTATCTGCACAGGGGGAGCTGGGAGCTTTCTGTAGTGATAGAAAATCCCCTAGGAAACAGCAGTGTTCCCCCACACCAGTTTCCCTTGGGTGAGAAGAGAGAGGGGAATAGTCAGAGGTCTCTAACAGCTGGGAGTGACAGGGCAGGTACTACCAGCAACCAGAGGAATCTCTCCCTCAGAGCAGGACCCAAATACCTTCCCCTATGTAGGAAAGGAGAAACTTCCATCCTAGGTTCCAGTTTACAGTGTTTCTTTCAGAATCAGCTATTTACCAGCTATGGTGTAGACAGCAGTCACTGCTAGCAGGACCACAGTGGACAAGTAGAGGTTCCAGCCCAAAGACATTTGGATGAACAGTGCTCCGGAAAAAATGTCTGTCTGGAATAGAACAAAACAAGCCCAAGGGCAGTCGGGCATTAGTAGTGCTTCGTGCAAGGGATATATAATAAAGCATCCTGCAGCCCTCTGCGGCTGAAAGCACTGACCAGGGAGGACACCATGAAGGTGAAAAGGAGGAGAAAGGATGGGGCTGTTGGCTGGGAACCTTCTTGTTCTCAGAGTAACGAAAATCATCCCTCTAGTTCTCAGCATCTGGAAGCTGGGGAAGCAGCTGGGTAAAAACATCAAGGTTCTACGCCAAGGGTCTAAAAACTCACCAAAATAAAGACTCTCTTACAAGCAGCCTTTATGGCATGCAACCCTCACTGGCACAGAGAGGTACTGGTGGAAACTGCACTCCTTTTGCTGACTGTGAAGACATCCATGGGGAGCAGGAGTCCAGGAATCCACAGGCAGACACAGGAGGGAAATGGGGGCAAGTAGCAGAGACCAGGTTCTTCCCAAGACTACATCTTTGTGACCTAGTGGCCAGGAGACACTCCTGCTTGAAAGGCCCTAAAGAATCACTGATGTCTTGTGCCGTGATTCATTTATCTGAACAGGTGAACACCTCACTTTTCTATTCATGCAGTTCAGCATACCAGAATGACTCCAGAAGAACAGGTTATACCTGCCTAGGACCTCACTAAACATACACAAACCCTCATCAGCTTTGCTGGTTCTGGACCTACTGGCAGAGAAAGTGAAACCAGAAACTGGGTGAAACCTGGAGTTGTACAGATAACATCACTGAAAGTGATATGGGAGATATTTACGTTGGGAAACCAATTTGAAGGACACCTGCAAATCTGGTACAGAGTGAGCTACAGGTAAACACATCTGCCAAGGGAGACAGAAGGGATGGGGTAAGATTTCTATTTGCTGTCCCTGAAATAAACACCTTCAAAGCAAGCACCCAGTGCAGCTCCTGACCCTGCGACAGGACAAACACTGTCAGTACACCACAGGAACCACCGTGTCTTCTGTGTTTTGACTTCCCAGCGGGACACACAAACACCTCTGTAGCCACGCAGGATCAGTCCTTTGACAACACTGTTTAAAGAGATCTCTGGTTTTCTCTGCAGTGCCCTTGTTGCTAACCTATGGTTGGGCAAAAAGCATGGGGAGAAAAATCCTTCTTGCAGCCATTGCCTGCTGTCCAGCCAGCCGCTAAATGAGCTCTCTACAAACAAAAGCACTGCCTAACAGAAAGCACCTGCCATGCCCATAAACTGCACCAGCCACATCCATCAGCCACGCGTGAATTAGCTGCACAGAGGAGAAAGCACTGAGATGAGACAGCAGTGACTGCGGCCAGGGTCCTGCTCTGTGAGGCACTGGCAAAGACTGCTCTGCTGAAGGTCATTTTGAAAGACGTGCTTTCACCACGTAAATCGACTGTAGCTGTGCACATCGTGATGCTGGAGAGAGCTTCCATGTACCCGTCATGGGTAAAGCGGCTTCAAGTGCCTCTTTGCAATACTTCATTCTGGGCCATACTTCAATCCCACAGAGCAAAGCTCCTGGAGGCAGAGGTGACAGCAATAGGTGACATAACCAAGAGCTGGCCACTAGAGAAGGAGATTTATTCCATACTCCCATCCTGGAATTCTCTTAATTCACCTCCCAGGACCTGAGATATAACGACCCTGTGAGAAGAGCCCTGAAGAGAGCTGTGCATGTGTGTCTTGTCTCCAGTCAATGTCTTCCAAGGCAATTTGACATCTAAATACTTCAGTAGGATCTAGGGAAAACTGACTTGGACTGGCCATGGGACAATCAGCTGGAGACAAAGAACTGGCATTTTCAGTCCCTGTAATGGAGTCTAAAATACAGTCCTCTTCCTCCAAGGGCACTGGTAGTTCTTAACAAATCTCTTACGTGTAAGTTCTGCCTCCTTACTAATGGCATTTAAATGAAGATAAATACCCAGCAGCTTACATCATTGCTTTTCGGCTACCAGTAGAGTACAATGCTACAAGCAATCCAGGGAAGATGCTGAGGTTTTTCTTAAGCTAAACCTACCTTCCTTTCCCCATACCTTTTTTATACAACAAAAGTGACAGAAAGAGACAGGAATATCCATAACATATGGATGTCTCAGTG
>JANHGB010027499.1:0-11041 GCA_026283785.1 Coracopsis vasa | reverse complement strand
AGGGTAGAATTTCATTTTTGTTTGCAATCTTTGATCATCTGAGTATCAACAATCTTTATTTTTTCTGGATAAGAATGGCCATGAAGAGCCCTTTGGGGAAAAAACAAGGCAAAGAGTTGCCTACAAGACACAACAGAGCTCCCAGCCCTGGCATCCTCAAAGCCACACCAGACCTCCTGACCCTTACCTATTCCTTAGGTAGGAAAAGCTAATGGCTGCACAATGAGCACATGTTAAGAACTGCAAGCCAGGCTTACAAAGCACCACCCAGACCTGACCATCAGCTCTGCCTCACCTCCTGCCATCCTTGCCCATTAACTTACCCTGTGTAAGAGCAGACAGATTGCACTTCAAATCTGATTATAGAAATCAGTGTTTTCCCCAAATCACTCCTCTAATCGTGTTTTGCTATTTGCCTTGTAGTTAACAACCAAACCCACCATTTGCACTGATCTTGCCCCATGCAGTCAAAACCCAACTCTGATATTTAAGGACAATATTTGAGAATATGCCTCAAAAAGGTATTAAACCTCATTATGAACTGATACGGCTTCTGTTCCCAGCTCATAAATCATCTTTCCTGTGTTTACTGGGATTAGAGCTTGTGATGGTGTTATCAGTAGCTCATTTGAAGGCCAGCTGGCTGGTAAAGAAAAATCACCTTCTATTCTTGTGTGAGGATAAAGTTCATGCAGAGTGCAAAGCCAGGAGTGGGAATCAACACATTTCCCAAAGATTTACCCTTCCCAAGGGCCCCTGGTACAGTCTGCAGCTTCTTATGAGACACTGGTGGGTTTATAATATGCAATTTATTGGTAGCTTCATCATAAACTTCTGGGCAACCCAATGACCAAATGGAAAACGACAAATGGAAAAGTAAAGCTTTTTAGACCATCAAACTGACATAACCTGTGAGCCCAGATCACATATTTATGCCATTAGATATTGAATATATGGTATTTATGGTAGCCTCGGTTCATGCGAGGAGATCATGACGCAAGGGAAGATGGGATGGCTGAAGGACCAGTTGACTAACACAGCAACGTGTCCCCATCACCCCCAGTGATGCTGGAGGCAGCTCAGACACCTCTGTTACAGCAGATGGACCCCCAAGTTATGCTCAGGAGCCTTTCCCAGTGCTGGGGATGGCCTGGGGTCATCAAGCTGTCTGCCAGGAACAAGCAGATAGAGCCACTGTACGGTCATTAAGAAGCTCCACAGGAGTTCGACATTCCTGCATTTTGATGGTCCTTGCATTAAACCTGTTGGCACACAGCAAGACCTACAGGTCCTGTTCAGGAGGGATGGCTGCTTACCTCAGGCTCTGAGCAAACACAAGGCGAGGAGACGCTCCCTAAAAATTGCTGCATGTAAGAGGGAAAAGATCCTAGAACTTCAGATTGGTTTGTGTTGGAAGGGACCTTAAAGCTCACCAGCTCCATGTCCCTCTTGTGCTGTTGCTCCAGAGCTGGATCAGGACTGCATGGGGGGACTCCTCAGAGAGCAGCAGAGGGGGAGAATCCCTTCCCTCTGCTGCTGCTCATGCTCCTTTTGACATGATGAGGATGAGGAGCAGGGGGCTCTGGGAGGCTCCAGCCTTCCCCTAGCACTAAGGAAACCCCCAGCGTGGTGCCCTGCTGCTCCCTGCACCATAGTGTAGTTGCCTAAAACACAGGACAGGGACTAAAACCACTCAAGGTCTATATTTTTATCTGCCACAATCTTGGCTGTCCCTGATCCTAGCACCAAAACCGGGATGCTTGCCGTGGGGCTGCACTCACTGTGCTCGGGATGATGCTGGGGCCATGCCCAGCACGTTGGCAGCGTGAGGAGCGAAGATCAAACAACATTCCGAGCAGCACGAAAGCAGTTAAGCACAGCTCCTCGTTAACAGGGTATGATTCCTCAGGAATAATTACCTTTCCCTAAGGTAATGGTTAATGTTGGTGCTGCAGACTCCTACACACACCCGGGCGTGCGGCAGCCAGCAGGCAGGAACAGCAGCAAGTACAGGCAGATGCTCCGTGCCTGTGCCGGACAGGCTGCAGCACACACCACTCACACCTCCCTGTTCCACTGCATCTAATGCAATAACACAGCCTTAATGCTAACAAATTGGCAGTTAACACCATCCAGTGTTGGGTCCGAGGTGCACTTTTAGGTCTGTGCTCTTGTTAAGTACCGCTTGGTTGGGGTTTGAAACCATCCCCAGTGAGAAACTGCAATAAAAAGCAGAAGTTTCCAGTGAAATGGGATCTTTGGCTCCTCATCCCGCTTCACTGGGCTCCTGATGCATGGTGTGGCCCAGCACAGTCCTGCCCCGTCATGTCCCTGGGATGCAAACAAGTGCTGTGGGATAGAAACACTTCTGCAGAGCCGGGATGGGTTTCCCATCGACTCAGAGAAGGAAACTACTGTGTATTTATAGACTGGAGGCTTTCACACACACACACATGTTAATGAAAAGATGCTCTTCAGGGACCATTCATTATTTTAAGACATGCATTTCCTCACTTGCAATCAGATAAAGGAACAATCTTCATCCTGTCATCAAGGTTAAGCTCAGACCTGGGCCATGGCCACTGGGATCAACAGGATCTCCTGAGCTGTACGGAGCACTCACAAGCAGCTCTAAGGCATGGAAACACCCAAACACCCAAACCATGATTTTTCCATGGGCATTGCTTCAAAATACAGGCTGAGAGGAAAAGACTTCAGGATTTAGCAAGCTGTTGGATCTCTGCCATGGCTGGAGGGAGCCTGAGCAGTAACCACTATCATAAACCCACAATCCGACCCCAGCAGTGCTCTTCATGAAGACTGAGGACCAGAATCACACATTTCCACTTGTGGGACCACCACCCCCTGTACAGAAAACATTCAATCTCTAATAATGCATCTCCAGACACACACACTGACATAAAACCTGCTTATAAGCAGAAAGGGATGAGAGGAATGAGGAGCCCGACCTGTATTTTGCACACTGATACACCTTGCGAGCCACACAGTAGGATCACTCTCGGAATATCAATCATCCGCCCCTGTGAATTATCAATGCTGTTCAAAGCCTCCAGTGAAAAGCCATGAGCCATGCAGGACCCTGCTCCCAACCCCATGCTCCGGTACTGATCCCTATGCTGTGCCTGAGTATTCCTTCAGGACTGCACATAAAGTTTTCCTAAAGCCCTGCAAGAGGACAAGAGAAGCATTCCTCACCTTTGCCTTCTGAATGAAACCAAGAGGTGCCCATCCCTCTCCGGGCAGAGGATTCCCAGTCACTTCCAAAGAGCTCCCAAACGCAGTGAAAGAGAAGGGAGGACAAACACCCAAGCCCAGCCTTCGTCCTTGGCGTAGCTGCGGACTTGGCTCCATCACCACCAGCAGCGTCATTCCAAAACGCTACAGTACAACCTAGGGCATGCTTTGGCTTAGCAAGAAATATTCCTATTTCCACACCATGAAGTCTGGCTCCAGAGAGCCAACGCTGGTGCTATCCAAAGGCACACAGTGCTTTGGGAGGCAAGGCTGGAGCAAGCCAAGTGTCCCAGCTCAGCGCATCTTCCAGCAGCCACTGCCCTGAGGCTTATCCCAGAATAGGAGGGTTTGGTAACGCTGGTTCATTAAGTTTCAAATGCCACCAAAGGAGCAACAAATACGAGTGAGGGAAGACACAGCAGCTTGATCTACACAGCTCTCTGAGAGGAGAAGCAATAAATGCAGCTTGGCAAAGGAAAACACCAACCTCTGAGCAGAAAACAAGGGGCTGAGCAAAGAGCCGCTGTGATTGCAGTCATTGGTTTAATGCAGTTTAGATCCACACATCTGAAGAACCAAACCTCACCCCTCCAGGCCAAACTCTGAGCATGTTCCTAAGGCTTAACCAGCCTCCCCTCACACCAATTACACCCAAATTCTCCTCCTGCTACACAGAGCCCCAGTTCTCCATGCACACAGAGGGCTGTGGAACCCGGCATACCACGGTCGGTCAGCTCACCTTCAAACACTACAGGTGACTTACAAGGAAGTTGGAGAAATAGCCAAAACTGGTTACTGCAAGTGGAAATTGTGGGGTTTAAGGCTTTCTACAGCACCACGTTACAATCTTCATCCAAACTAAAAACCTTCCCCCCACTCCCCATCATTCTGCTTCTTAGGAGGGATCTGGGGCCACATTGAGTCTCCTCATTGCACAGCCTGCCTCACTACCAATGCTTTGGACAATGCCAAGAGGTCCACCTTCAACTTGTTGACTTATTGCATTATAAACCTGGAAAAACCCTTGAAGCCTGTCCTTTACCAGTAGCTAAATGTGGGCTCATTCCTTCATTCAGGCAGTAATTTGCCTTCTGCACCAGGACTATGAGGTGCTCAGCTTTGGGAGGCTTGCTCCCCTTGCTTGAGCACTCTGCCACACCATCAGTGAATCCTGACTTCATTGATGGGGTTAAAATCCTCCAGTAAAAGTGGAAGATGCCATTCACAGCCTGAGAAGAAGCCTTCACACTCTGAAAATGCCCCGTGGACTAGGCCTGAGTAAACAGGATCATGAGTCAGCGCACGTGACTTCAAAGGACAGAATTTCCATGGATGCAGCCGCGTCAGGATCATCCCTTGGGACTCTGTCAAGGGGAAAGAGCTGCCCAGGCTGCCCAGCCATCGGTGCACAAAGGCTGCAGCACTGCCCTGTCTCACCCTGAGCCTGCAGTCACCTCATCCTGCTCCACAGCGTCATTCCCAGCTCCTGGAGAAGGAGAAAGGCTCTGATCCAGGAGACCATCCATCCTGCATGGCTCTCCTGTCCTACCTGGCAAGGACTGAGGCTCACCACATGCTCCATGTACTCAGAAGTCACCAGCCAAAGACAAGGAATAAAGCAATGTCTTCCTCTGCCTCCTGCTTGCAGCTCAATGACACTTTTCCAGGGCTAACAAGATAAAGATGCACTTTGAGCATTACTTAATAACTAAAAGCCTTGCCTACACTCAGCATCTTTAACAGCCAGCATAGCAAAAGGGAAAGCAGCAACAGGTTGTGTTCAAGGTGAACACTGCTCCGTAGGTCTGCACTGCTTCAAGAACCACATCACCTCTTTGCTTACAACCAACAGCTTCACACAGGAATGAGGATCTCACTACCACAGCCCACCATTCACGTGTCCCACACAGCTGCCAGCGCAGGGCAGCCCAGATGGAGCCAACCTCTACAGCCACACTACTAAAATCCACAGCCAGAAGGAGCCCAAGGCTCACTGCAACGGCACCCATCCTGAGGGGCTGCAGGAAGAACAGAGAATCCCATGTACAGGCACTGAGGATGGACATGTGCAACCTTATGGAGATCTAAGATTAGCCCTTACTAACAGGAACAATGGATGTATCAGGGTCCTGGCCACAACCAGCAATTAATTACTAAGTAAATAGAAGTCTTATTTCAATCCAAGCCTTGCTCCAAATGCCTGGGCATCACCTCAACCTGACGACAAAGGCAGCAGGTCTCCAACACCCCAGACCACAGATCCAAACTCACCTAGCCTTTAGGGAGAGCCTGGAATCCTAGCTCACACCCAGATCTACATGTTTGGGTTGGACCTTACGTACAGGCAAGCTCTCACCAAAAATAAGAGCAATTAAGGAAAATTACACACCATCTAGTTGGGTAAAACACATCAGGTTTATTGCCCCCGTGCTCTCAGGGAATAGGAGTGGCAGGGGGAAGACTTCCTTACACAGGAGGGGCGAAAGGGACTGAAAGGATAAGGAAGGGGCAGAGGTGCTTTGTCTCAACATCTTAGCTTGAAGAAAATGGTGCTGGCAGTGACTTTGCCTTTTCCTCCCTGGCAACTGAAAAGGAAAAGAAGAGAGCAAAATTAGTCATTGCAAAACAGCAACCGGGAAGCGAGAGGTGTGAGCGAGGAGACGGCCGGTCTCCAGCAGAGAGGTGCCAAGTAGATGTGCAAAGAGGCTGCACAGGACCCAGCTTGCTGCACAAAACCTCATGCATGGTAGGTAAAGAGAAGAGCACACACGTCTGGAGCACTAACTCCAATATCCCTTGGCTGCACATCCAGCCTGCACACACGTTTTCCAAGAAGACCAACATTAGATCTTCATCGAACGGTTTGTGTTGGAAGGGACCTTAAAGCTCATCCAGTTCCAACCCCTGCCACAGGCAGGGACACCTTCCATGAGAGCAGGTTGCTCCAAGCCTCGTCCAACCTGGCCTTGAACACTCCCTGTTTGGCCACATGCAGGACTGATGTCCAGCTTGAGCATGCACTCTCAGCACATCGCTCTGCCATGGAGCAGTGCTGGGGCCAACTTAACACAGACCCACTGTAGCACTGGGAGCAGCACAAAGCAAAGCTCAGCCCCATGAGCCCAGCAGGACTGGCCCCAGGGGAATGCAGCCCTCCCAGGAAGCACACTGGTCTGAGGACACACAGTGCCAGTATTTCTGCATGGCACCACATGGACATAGTATCCTACAGGATGCTCTTAGCCCAAATGACTGTATACATGGCACATTCTCTTTGAGCAAACCTGCAATCATTGCCTAATCTGCTTGAATTTTGACTAGTATTTCCAAGGAATACTGGAAATACTGGACCAATACTGAAGCAGAGCAGCTGAAGCAGCAGCAGCAGGTCCCACAAACCATCTCACCTTTCTGCTTCCCCCCCAGTTGTGAGATTTATGACAAGAATCTGCAGTGCTCTGTGAGACACTGTGAGTGTTGGCCACGCTCCCAAAAGCTGAGGAATTGCTGAATTGAGAATTGCTTTGGCTGCTTAATCTCAACAACCAGGGATGCTGAACAAGCCAGCAGAGTCCAGGTTTACTTTTAATTACCTCTCAGATCGTGCTGCTCTAGTAAACAGACACAAAACACACTAGTTCTTGTTTCTTCCTTATGTTCTTTGCCCATATACAACCTGCAATGTCTGAGATGGAGACAGCAAACACAGCCACACCATGCCACTTGTACTGACTCACTTCTCAAGCATAAACAATTCCAAATAGCACATGAACTCATCTTAATGCCTACCTCGGTAACACGATGTTCAGCTACTCACAGCCAAATAACGCTCTGAGGGCTAAGGGGGTTTCTTGGCCAGCTTGGGCTTCCCTCCTTGCTCCAGAGCTCTTGGGGTCTCTGCAAGAAGCACATCTTGGAGCTGCAAAGTGACTGTGATGCTTTTTGCTTATCACTGACTACCAAAAACCCACCACATGGACCAAGCGCAAACATAATCGGGGACATCTCATAGTGCAATTGAGGAAACCTTGCCAAGCGCAAGAACATCACCGCTCTCAGAACAGATTTGGATACTGTTTGTGAGTCAGGTTTCTCTCTTTTTGAGGCTGAGATGGAGAGCTGGTAAAGGCTGAAGGCCCCTAAAGAACGACCTGAATTTAAAGCAGGGCACTACTGGGTGTATGCATTGATTGCCAGACTTCACATCATCTCCTACCATTTCCCCTTCATGGATAAATACCTCAAGATTGCAGAACCACCACTTGAAGCCCAGCAAAATGATCACTTAGGACCTTCCAAAACTGAAGTGATCTACCTGAACTAGGCAGGCAACACTTTAAGAGACCCAAATGATTCCACCAGACAGCTTTTGTGCCCACAGAGGGTACCACACATACCTGCCACCACCTGCAAACCCTATGAGGCCACTGTTTGCACTAGACAAAAGTACTTTGGCTCTTGGGCAATCTCTGGGGTTTCATTCCTCAGCTGAGAAATAGCTTTCAAAGAGCTCCTTGGCTCCTGAAAGGCAAACCTAAAGCCTTTAGTAATCCTCCTAGCGACTGCAAGGCACATTTCCCTGCTGTTTGTCCAGTCGTTGCCATCAACATTGGCAAGAGGAAGGTACAGCAGCGGCACGGCCATGGAAGGAAGGAGTCCTCTAGAGCTGGGAAACCTTTGCCCACGCTGCCACCTCCATCTCTCCAGCATGCTGGGAATGAATTTCCAAGGCCTCCATCTTCCATAAATCTCTTTAAGGAATGAGGAGCCAAACATCTGCGAGTTGTCTGAATTAGTGTGAATCTGGCAGACTGAACAGCAAACTTGTATCGCCCCGCAGCCTTCGAATCTCTTGTTTGCCTCGGGTTCATTAAATACATAACAATCTGTTACCAGAAGACAGTTCCTACGTGCATGGGCTGCCAAGGAGCTGGTTTTGACAGCGCTGGTGGAGATGGGGAATGTGTGAGAAGGAAAGTGGGGCTCTTCCTAAGGCAGTAGGGTAAGGAGAAGATGGGCTGTATCCACCCTGCTCCAGCAACTGCCCACCATGAGGCAAAGGCTGTCTCTGACATGTAAACCTGGTGCATAGAACCATAGAATCACAGAACGGTTTGGGCTGGAAAGGACCTTAAGATCATCCAGTTTCAACCCCCTGCCACAGGCAGGGACATCACACACCAGACCACGTCATCCAAGACGGTGCCCAACCTGCCCTTAAACACTGCCAGGGATGGAGCATTTACCATTTCTCTGGGCATCCTGGGCCTGCACCTCAGCACCCTCACAGTAAAGAACTTCTTCCTTAGATCTAACCTGAACATCCCCTGTTTCAGTTTGAACCCATCACCCCTTGTCCTATCGCTATAGCCCCTGATGAAGAGTCCCTCTCCAGCATCCTTGTAGAATTTTGGGAAGCTTCAAAGGGAACAGAGCTTAAGAGTGTGAGACAAGCAGGGTGAGATGCCTTCAAAAGCCAAGGATGCCCTGCAGCATCATCCAAACTGGGGTGATGATGCTGCATTCAGGAGAACCAGACTCTGTGAAGGTTACTCACACTGATGAGCAGAGCCCTGGGTACAAAGCATCCCTGATACTGGAGTTTTCCACTGCTGCTGGGCAAGCCTGGGTCCCAGGCATGCCATGAAGGCATCGCCAACACCAAGCCGTGGGCAGAATGGTCTAATGCTGTGATGAAGAGTAGCACTGGAGGCTTCACCTTCCCCCACAAGAAGCCTTTCGCTACAAGGAAGAAGTCAAAGCAAACACCCTCTCACCATGTTTACCCATTCAAATCAAAGCCAAGGCAGCACCGAAATGCACCCGACAGCATTTCCACGGAGGCATTCATTGAGAGCTTGGACTTGGGTTTCAGCTTCTAACATCGCAGGGAGGCTGGAATAACCGAGAATCTGTTGCTCTAACACACTGTGAACTCCTGCGAGGTGTCAGCAGCACGTAGAGCCCAAACCTCCTGCAGGTTTGGCTCCTTCGGGTGCTCGCCAAGGGAAGGGCAGTGAAACACCTTCCCCCATTCCATATAATCCTGGGGTACAATGAGCTGCCTCTCAGTGCCCCAAAGCGAGGTATCCACCAGGCAGACAAGTGATTCCTGCAGAAGACAATATTCCCAGTGTTAGGATGCTTTATCTCCTGGAGATGCCTAATTCCCATGCAGCTGGAGCAGGGCAGGACGAGCCCCACTGTAGCCCGGCACCTATAAAAGCCTACATTTTGCAGCTCATCTTGGAGATGGGGAAAAAAAAGGGTTAAAAATAAGAAAGTAAGTGGAAATGAAAACAGTCCCTGCTTTTATTTGGGCTGGCAGAAACACCATCCTGCCCAGCCTTCCTCGAGCTCATTTATGGCAGTGTGAACATGCAGTAAAGGCAAGGAAAAAAACCCAGCTGCATTTTCCACCCCAAGAGTCTCCATCTCTGGGTAGTCTCCATATATCCCTCTTTCTCCCACCTCAAAGGTGAAAATTAGGAGGAGAAACAGATTCCTTTGTGCTGTGCAAATGAGAAGCCCAAAGGACAGAGAGGTCTGGTCCCAGCAGCAGCGTGGTGTGAACCAGGAAGCATCCTGAGGAGAACTGACCTAAATCATGCTGCATCCCATCCTGGCTCCAGAGCTTCCAGCAGGCTATCGGGAAGGGAACCGCGCCAGTGCACAAACATGAATGATTGCCCAGTACAAACAGGGCAGCAAAAATGTCCACCTTTATCCCATGGAAAAATACATACCAGCTTCCTACACTAATGAGTGAAGGAATTAATGGATCCTGGAGTTTGTAACTCGTTATGAAGTCCCTAAAATAACACCACCACCTTAAAATGCATGGGAATGCAAGTTAAACATCAGAGTCTGCTAGGAAACCATGGCAGGAGGGTGGAACTGGATGAGCTTTAAGATCCCTTCCAACCCAAAACCATTCTAGGGCTCTATGAAACAAGGCACAGATTCTTTTCTAGACATTAAGGACAACACTGACAACATTGCTCAATCAGAAAGAATGGCAGGAGCATCATGCATGAAGCAGAAAAGGAAGAAATGGTCAATATATACTTTAACAGCATGGTAAGGAGAAAGTAGAATGCTATGGTCAGGCTTGCCAGGAGCAACTAGGGATGATATTAAACAGCAGGCACTAAATACAGCTCTTCCTTAAACAATAGCTCCAAATAATTTACACCTTCAAAGTTTATAAGATCCTGCCAAAAACTCTCCGGAGCCGTGACCGCCGATGCTCCCAGAGGACAGGCACAGCCCCAAGAAGGAGCCCTGCAGAGCTCTGGTTTCTGTGTAAGGACGGGGAGCCAGGAAGCACAATTACCTACATAGAGAAATGAGCTCTGATGCCTTTGTGCTGGGAAAGGGGAGCACTGGTATAACAGTCTTCATCAGAGTGCACAGACATGGATGACAGTTATCGATAACTACTTCACTGACATGTATCAGACAGGCCTGCAAATAAACTGGCTTCAACAGAAACTGGGCTTTCACCTTCTGCCATGTAGTATTTCTGTCAGGAATTGGGAAGGAAAGGGGAAAATCAGTGCTGTGTAAGTGACTCAAGACTGACAGAGAACAAAGCGACAAGACAGAATGGAGAGAAGCAACCAGCATGGTTTTAACTGAGATGTTAAGATCACAGAACCCCAGACTGGTTTGGGTTGGAAGAGACCTTAAAGCTCACTCAGTTCCAACCCCTGCCACAGGCAGGGACACCTTCCACTAGAGCAGGTTGCTCCAAGCCCCTGTGTCCAACCTGCCCTTGAACACT
>JANHGB010027494.1:0-50999 GCA_026283785.1 Coracopsis vasa | reverse complement strand
CAGAGCCTTGGGTGACATGGTCTAGTGTGAGGTGTCCCTGCCCATGGCAGGGGTTGGAACTGGATGATTTTAAAGTACTTTCCAACCAAAACTAGGCTGTAATTCTATGATTTGATGATCTGGATTCATACAACAGCAAGGAATAAGCCTTCAGGTCACTGCTGAAATTGGGGTGCTGGAAACCCAAAGGATATTTCCTGGTGGAAAATACACGTTCTGAAACAAACAAGTAATCTATTTGGGATTGTTTCTTCCCCTAATGTATCCACCGATTTATTTAGTTAGTTTCTTTTCCACTTGGATAATTGAACCGGGATATTGCATTTTAGTCTGTTCATCAGTAGTCAAAAGTGAGGTCTTTTTAACAATTCACCAAGCTGTTTAGCTCTGATGAACTCAAATCAAGCAGAAAGCAAACTGTTCACCTGCCTCGTCAGTGCCCCCATGCCAGTTCTAGCACTGGTTTCATTCCCACCTAGTGGCCACCTCGAAGACTGCATCCTCACTTCCAGGGCCCCATTTCTTTGTGTGGGGCATCACCAGTGTCCCCAGTGTCCCCTTGCCACGTCCTGCCATGGGAAGTTACCTCTGAAATCTCCCCTAGAAAAGTAGCATTTTGTTCTTGTCCTCAAATGCTGAGCTTATAAAAATGGATATTTTTGAATACATCAAAGATGAAGTGGAGATTAAGGCTTTCAAAGTTTCCTGAATGTAAAATTTGGAGCATTGCCAACCCCAACATGATAAAAATAACAATGACATTCCAGATGTCCCTGGTTTTCAAGAGAACTGGAAGCTGCAAAGCCAGACTTCCCAAAGGGGCAGCCACGTGCTTTTGGTCAGTTCTGAGCTGAAGTGCATGGCATCTCTAGACGGTTCTCACCGTTCCTTGAGCTGTCCTCAGAGGGATTAATCATTCCTGCAGGGCTCAGTTTCCTGGTATTTACCAGCAAAGTCTTTTCTTTCCAAACCGAAGGCCAGCATCAGTTGTCCAAGAGCAGTGTGGCCACCCACAGTGTCTTGTGCACCTTGTCCCTCGCAGCCGCAGTTACCCTGAGCCTCGGTGGAGGCTGGAAGTGATGCCAAGTGATGTGATGCATTTTCTTCACCCCACTGTCGCCCTTTCTGCAAATTCATCAACTTCAGAACAAGCTGCTCAAGCTCATGGTCTGAGAATGCAAGAGTCACCGTGTCCTCACAGGCTTTTGGCAGTGACCTCAGCCCTGATGCATTTAGCCCACCAGTGGACACCCGGGATGGTGAGATCCCGGGACTTTTCACAAGGGCCTGTAGGGACAGGGCAAGGAGGAATGGCATTAAAGTGACAGAGGGGAGATTGAGATTAGACATTAGGAAGGAGTTCTTCCCTGTGAGGGTGGTGAGGCCCTGGCACAGGGTGCCCAGAGAAGCTGTGGCTGCCCCATCCCTGGCAGTGTTGAAGGCCAGGTTGGACGGGGCTTGGAGCAACCTGGTCTAGTGGAAGGTGTCCCTGCCTGTGGCAGGGGCTTGGAACCGGATGAGCTTTCCAGCTGGATGGTCCTTTCCAACCCAAACTCTTCTACGATTCTATGAATCTATCTTTTCTGAGCACTAGATGGTGACACCTCATCCAGGGGTTGCTCTCTCTGCCTGGAGCATCTGCTGTCTGCGTTCCTGCCAGCGGCACCTGGAACTGTCTCTACTCTTCCCAGCATGATGCAGCAGCGCCTGGACTCATCACCCTCTCCTGCCGCAGGGTGCAGTGGCTGCAGGCAACAGGTCCTCACTCCCACCCCACAGTGCAGAGCATTGAGTAGCATAAGGCCATGGAGCAGTGACACAATGCTGCTTGGGGACAGGAGCTGCCTGGGCCGCTGGCATCCCCTGAAATACATGCTGTTTGCAGGGAAATGGGAAGGATCTCTCTGGAGAGGCTGTGAAATTCAGATGGAAAAATATGCATATTTTCCAACCGTTATATTTCACAAACGGAGCTGTTCATCCACTTAAAATATAGGTGACAAGTACAAAAGGCATTTGGCATTATAAAGCAGGCCAAATCTTTAGGAGATCGAAGATATATGGTACGCAACCACATCCCAGCTTCAATCTGCTCCTATACTGTAAATTCCAATTACATCATGCTGCCTTGTTTAAATACCATGAAACCTGGCTCATGCTCTAAGTATGTTTTATATATTGCCACATCCATTTGAAATAGATGGGCAATGTGTTTTACGGCACATGTGCAAATACCTCCATATTTTTCCATCTGGGGGTTTATGGGATCTTTCAGAAAATTAATAATGAGGCTCGGAGGAAATGTTCGACTTGGAGGCAGTAGCAGAGATTTATGGTCATCCCACTGGATGCCAGGGGAAAAGTCTGAAAGCGCCCGAAGCAGACGAAGCCCCCACAATTTCACCAGGCATTCCCCAGGAGTTGATTTTGCATAATGGACGAGACCGGCAGTTTCCCCACAAGATCCAGCAGGTTGATGGGAAGGGATTGCTATTGAAGGTGAGGAGCCGAGCACTGGAGTGAGGGATGGGGATGGAGGTTGGGATCAGCACCCGAGGAACAGGGACAGGGCAAGAGGAATGCCTGAGCATTGCTGGCAATGGGGACAGTGCTGCCTGGCCACCCCACTGACCCCTTCCAGCTACCCTGTCTCCCTCCCAGACCCAGCACTGTCTGGCTTTGCTGGAAAAGGGACAGTGTGAAGCTCTGTATGAGTGTGCTGGCCAAAGCCAGCCCAGAGCTTGCCAGTCTTTACTGGGCTTGCTGATGGATGAGCAAACCCTGTTTGCCATGATGCAGCGAGCACTCTCCTGGAGTACTGACCAGATCAGCACCAATCCCATCACAACTGGCCCCGAGCCTGCAGCGATCATGGTGTGGGTGGCCAACAGCACTGGGAAGGGATGCTTAAAAGTCACCACATACCAAAAGCCTCAAGTAGCCATGAGGTCAGGTTACTGACCCATTGCACAGCCATGGAGCTGCAAGCGTCAGGGAAGCTTTGCTCCTACTGTCATCTGTTTGGCAGGGCACAGGCAGGAGACAGGCAGGATACAGCACCTGGCTTTGCACTGCTGCTTCAGAGGTCAGCTGGTGCTGGGAGAGATGCGACCCTCCGGATGCCTTAGGTGTGCAGAGCTGGGTCTGCTCTGCCCCGTCTCCATCCCCTTTCTCCCCGCACCATGAGCAGGACCATGGGCCTTGCTGTGACAAACCCAGGGATCATCTGGTGGAGCTTCCCCAGCACCAGCCATCTTCTGAGAGTGCCACCTCTCCCTCCTCCACCCAACGATTTTCATCACATGGGTGTGCTGGGGGGAAGTGGGTGGAGAGGCCCTTTCTCCAGGCTTTTTGGGTAGTATATCTTGCCCAAGGTGAAAACACCAGCATTTATTTGAGCACCACAGTGGCTGTGTAAATAGAGGGCTCGTTTTAATGGATGCTGGCTGGTGGCTTGGCAGTGGCTGCCTGATCCTGCCCCTTGAAGAGGCCCCCAACCTGTCATTGACTTAATGGAGACATGGCATTCCTCTGAAATAGCAGTCCTGCTGGGTCCTGTGCCTCTATGGGGACATGAATAGCAGAGGATGAAACAGGGGAGGATGAGGTTGTGGCAGCAGCTGAGCAGCAAAAACCTGGAAGGAGGCACAATACTGAGTCCGAGTCACAGGGGCACCAGCATGGCTCTGCCAGGGCAGCAGCACCCCTGAGTAGGATGCTTTTTTAGTGCCATGGTCCATGTGCCACTGGCAAACCTCCTGGCACAGCATCACAGAGATACCTTAGGGCCAGCGCAGTGCAGGTGCAGGTTGTGGGGTGTGGAGGTTACAGGAGTTGCGAGAGGGTCTTCCCATCGCCAGGGTGCTGGTGGGGACCACTCTTCTCTTCTGCCTCATCCTCTCCATCACCACTTAGATGGGAAAAACTCAGCAGGAGGGAGATGACAGATTTCTCCAGATGGTGCCCCCTTGACCATAGCAGTTCCCAGTCTTCAGCTCTTCCTTAGGAAAACATGGCACAGGCCAGCCCGTTGATTAATGGTTTCCTCATGTTCCCCTTGCACAGCTGAACTGAAAAGCTGCCTCCCCGCTCCCCAGGATCCCCTGAACCTCCCCTGCCTCCCCATGTCCCCACATCCTGCATGAGCCCGGGTAGCCCGTGCACACAGGGAGAATGTGTTAAACCGGTGAACTGTGCTTTCATAAAGATGAGGGATCATAGAATCATGGAATGGTTTGGGTTGGAAAGGAACTTAATGATTATCTAGTTCCATCCCTCAAAAATAGATAGATCAGGTGAAGGAATAAAAGAAAAAATGAATGAATGACGTGGTGGTTAACTCTGATGTAATAAATGCCCCCAAGGCTTGTAAAAATACACTTGACATTTTGAAAAATGGCACATTTCTCACCGTTTTGCAATGACAAGAGTGGCTGGAGCAGCTCAGCCCCCTGAACACTTGGCTGACAGGATCATGAGTAGAAAAAATGCATCCTGCCCTGGTCTTACAGCCCCTCTGTCAGGCGCCTGGGTGGGTGGAAGGGTTGGGGTTGGGAGAGCAGGAGGAGAGCTGGGAAAAGGAGAGGCTGAGGTTTGCTTAGGAAGTGAAATCTAGGAGGTTAACGAGGCTTGTGAGGGTTGTAAAGTGCCAAGTAAAGCCCTGTGCTGGGGTAAGGGGTGGTGGGCAGAGTGCTGCCATACCAAAAGCCCAGCAGAGCCAGAATGAAGGATGTGGCACTGACTGGGGCGGTTCGACAGGTCACCACAGCTGAGGGATGGCAGCAGGCCACTGATGCCTAGTGTACTATGTCCACAGGAGACAAATTGCCAATGCTGTTAACCATAAAAGCATGGAAAGGTTGGGCTGGTAGGGCCACCATCACTGCTCTATGGCAGCTGGAGCCACTACTAAGATCCATGTTGATCTGCATTGCAGGATGGAGAGGAGTTGCTCTGTATAGCAGGGAGCATCAAGGGAGTAAGGAGATCACATCAGGCCATGACAAGGGGTCAAGCAAGTAGGTCTTGCTTTTCTAAGTAGATCTTGCTACTCAGCAGGCAGCATGTCCCAGGGTCCAGCACTGAGCTGCGCTATACTGGCCAAGCAAAATGCTCTTTGCTTGACTGTGCTGCACCTAAAGGAGGTGTTTTCCTGTGGGATTTTTATGGACTTCAGTTACCAAGAGAAAAATGATGGGAAATAATGTGTGTATGCATCCATCTGTCTACTCATCTACCCATCTCTCTGTCCACTAAGGGTGGGGTACCGCTGTCCAAGCTCCTGTGATATCTTGTGAGTGGAGCTGGCTGGACTACATGGAAAAAGAGCATCAAGTTTCCTGTAGTATTCTCACATTTTGCTTCTTTATTTGTCCAAACTCCATGTTTCCATGAAAAATATCCATTGGTCTTTTGAAATGAGAAAAATTTCAAACAGCTGCAAAATTCAGTCCCAAAGCAGGGGGGAACTTGCAAATGTGACTTCTCCTTCAAAATGATTGAATCTCAATCATTTTGCCCCAGCTGAATACTAGGAAAAGGCATTCGCAGGCTGGAGCAGCCGGTCCCTGCCCAGCATTCCTCAGCACACATGAGCTCAGTCTGATGCTCATGGGCTGGGATCTCCACTCCGGGAATGAAAGCGCACTGGAGAATGCTGAATCTTTTCAGATCCTTTGTTGAATTCATTTACTTTTTTTTCACCTCAAAGAGCTGGTTTGGAAAGTGTTCACCTTCATTGTGGCAAGTTTGTTTATGCTGCAGTGTCTCTTGGCCTTGCAAAGCCTACTGCTGTTGGGCATGGCCACCAGGACTGCATGACTGCCACCCAGGTCATAGAGTCATAGAACCACAGACAGGTTTGGGATGGAAGAGACTTTAAAGATCACCCACTTCCAACCCCCTGCCACGGGCAGGGACACCTTCCACTAGACCAGGTTGCTCCAAGCCCCATCCAGCCTGGCCTTGAACACTACCAGGGATGGGGCAGCCACAGCTTCTCTGGGCAACCAGTGTCAGGGCCTCACCACCTTCACAGGGAAGGAAAAACAAAAGCTGTCAAAGCACTTGCTTATGCTGGGAATGGAGACGCTGAAACAGCCCCAGCACAGGCTCACTTCAGCATCCTCAAAAACCACTGGGATAGCCTCAGCTCCGATATTTATTGGACCTTGCATCATTTCTTCTGTCACTCCCTTTGCCTTCAGCCTTGTGAGAAGGAAGTTGGGAGAGTGATTTATTGAAGCCCTGCAGCAATGCTTCTAGTTCAGCCTTGGGAGCCATCCCTAAGCGTACCCGTTAATCATTGTGTGCTGCCTCCGGGCTGTCCCGGTTCACTTCCCACATCTGCAGAGGCACGGATACACCCCCGTGTCCTCCCACAGCTTCCTCTGCCCCACACTGGGCCCCAGCACTGTGCCGTTGCACCCCTGGGTGGTGTGATGGCTGCCGTAGATGCAGGGCCTCTGTGCTGCTCCCTCTCTGTCTGCCCCAGGTGTCTATCTTGCTCTCAGTTGACAAAGTGCTTTCTAGGACTGGTTTCATGCTCTGCAGGGTGAGCCCAGCTGTTGGTGAAGTTCATTGTCACCGTCAGTGTCCTTGGCATCTACTGCTGCCCTCAAGCATCTTCCATTGGGTCAACCTCTGAGTTCCCAGTGGCTGCAGAAGCATTTCGGGTCCAACAGGCACCGCACTGCCTGAGAGCCATGAGGGGTGACACAGTGATGCTAATGGTTAGGAAACGCCAGCTCATACCTTCTTATTTCTGCTTTCTGTATGTATCTCCATCACTACTAGAGACCATACCCCCTCATTTTTCCACATGCATAATTTTTCCACAAGACTCATCATTTGGTGCAGAGAGAAAACATGCAAGCATGTTAAGGCTTAATGTGCAACGTGAAGTACAAGAAGAGAGATCAATAAGTAAAATAGATTCATATTATTTGATTGGATTTGGGGGGGGAGTTGTTTTACCTTTTTTTTTTCATCTGGAATTAGAGAAAAACGGATATCACCAGGTGCTAGAGAGCTGCACACAGCCCAGATCATGAAAAGCACCTATTCCCTCTCCTCCAGGTAGTTGTTTATGTGTATGCTCGCACAGGGAGCACATCCCGCCCCTGGATACGGTAATATTTTTTGCTTCAGCATTACCTGCAGAGCATGTTCAGAAAGTGTTACCCAAAATGTGTCAGTAGTGAGCACCCCACACACACACCCTGAGGATGCTGCTGAGGTTGAACTGATATTCATTGACTTGTAATTTGGTAAATGCATCGTTACATATTTGCTTTGGACTCAATATTTCTTCCTTTCCTTCCCCAAGCTTCTGCCCATTCCATCCCTGATCAATCTCTGGTTTAAGTTGTGCAGTGATGGTCTCTACTTTTCTTCATGCCTTTGACACCTGGTTTCTGCATGGGCCTGGGAAAGCCCCGTTGATGCTCAGCCTGGATCAGGTTCTGCCATGAGCAGAAAGGAGTCATCATCCTGAGATGCTCAGTTCCTCATTCAGCCCAGAGAGACTCATGCAGATCTCCTACCCCATCTTAGACCATCCTATCCCATCCTACACCTGTCTGGGTGTCATTTCCACTCATGAAAAATGTGTGGCCATCTGATAGAGACTGTGGACTCAAAGAGATATCCCAAGAAAACCTAGAATCATAGAATCACAGAGTAGTTTGGGTTGGAAGGGACCTTAAAGTTCATCCAGTTCCAACCTCCTGCCATGGGCAGGGACACCTTCCACTAGACCAGGTTACTTCAAGCCCTGTCCAACCTGGCCTTGAACACTTCCAGGGATGGGGCAGCCACAGCTTCTCTGGACAACCTGTGCCGGTGTGTCATCACCCTCATAGTGAAGAATTGTCCATACAGAGATTGGATTGTTTCTTTCCTCCTAGAGACTAAACTTGGAGGGCTTTGTCACAGGCCCTGCAGGCTGACACACATGGTACACACGCAGGTGCAGCTCAGACCACAGCATTTCTGCCTGCCCCTTAGAAGATGCTGCACTAAGGCAGAAGGTTTAGTTCCTCTTGTGCCTTGATGAGTGTGTATGTTGGCCAGCAGATGCTTTCTCACTCCTCTTCTAGGTCAGAAGTGAGTGATGCTCTGGGGGCAGCAGGGTCCCAGCACAGCCCCCACAGCCTGGAACCTGCAGCCCTGCGGTCCTGAGCTGCAGCCACGTTATCAAACAGTAGTCTGGGACAAAGCATGTTTCTTGTGAAGATGATTTTCAAGTCTTCACTGAACCAAAAACTTTCAGATCCTCCTTCAGCTACTAAGTGCTGTGGTGTGCATTGCGTGGTGTGAGCGTACATGAGGATGAGGCAGCAGGGAGACATAGCTCTCTATCCAACTCCATCCATCGCAGCACTTCTCCCCATAGAGGTGGATTGTCTGTGTGTAATCTCATGAGCTGCTCTCAATATCACCTCAGCTTCCAGGAGCTACACCATTGAGCAGGTGAGGGATGTTCCTAGCCCTTCTGCTTCAGTGGCTGCAGCATGCAAATCAGCACGGCCCATCTGTGTGCCCCGTGCTTAGAAAAAATAAAGAATACATCCATTTCAGGTGCTTGGGCACTTACTCTAAGAATGTAAATGTAGACAGCGTGTCTCAGCGGTGAATGATGGTGAAAAAAAGATTTCCTCCCTGAGGGCTGAAGCCTCCATGTACATGGAGGCTGTTTGGGTGCTGCTCTCCTGGCTTTTACCACCAGCCCATCCATGTTGGCAGTTGTGGGTGCAAGGTCTTCCCTTGGGCCAAGGAGTGAGCACATCTGCAAAAAGCACCATGGGCCAGATGTGGAGGTGGGTGGGATGGACCGGGTTTGTCGTACAGGGTGAAATGTGTCCCCTCACAGTTCAGGTGTTTTGGGGAAAGAAGTGAGCAGTGAGGTCTTACTCAACTAACTGAACACTTGCTTTAACAAATAACAAAATCTCTAGATGGTTTATCATTTGTCATCCCTCTCACACCTGCCACCATCAGAAGGTCTCTGGTGATTAACAGGAACATGTGCCAAGGTCCCACAGTACAAGGTGCAACCTGGGGAACAAGCTTCAAAACATAAAATATTCCCACACCCTTCTCTGGCTGCCTCCTGGGGAAAAGGGAGCTCTTGCTCACCATCCTCTGCCTCCAATGTGGGTGTTTGTTAGCAATGGGTTTCTCCTGGTTTTCAGTCTTAAGGTACGCATGGGCTGGTTTTCCTTGTCTGAACAGCTGCCAAGTCTGAGGCTCGGTCTGAGAGGAGGAGAGGGAATGAGCCAGTTCCTCCAAGCTAAAACCATGGGAACACTTTTGCCATGCTGTGTTTCACGTGCTGGATGGGGAACACAAAGCGATGGTCAGGCTTTTGCTACAAACTGATGCAAATTTAGACACTCCTGCCTATTTCTGTGCATTTTCAGGTTGCTTCTTAAGGTTTTATTTGAGGTTTTGGTGCAGGGAAGTGAAGTTGCTGGTGTGGCATGTGCATTTTCTAATATGCCATTTCTCTCCTGCCGCCCTCCTCCCTACAGACATCCCTGCCACATTTACTCACTTCTTTTAATCCCACTATTATTAATACAGTTTCAAAATGACAGTTTTACACATGACTAGGTTTTCGTGTTAATAAGAATATCAACTCTGGGCTGGCAGGGATTAGTGAAGCTGCAGCCGTCCCCACATGGTCCCAAACAGCATCCCGTTCCTGGGTGCTCCCATGGGAAGCAAAGCCTTGCATCAGGGTAGCACTCAATGTGAGGACGGGAAAAATGTGCTGGTGATGGATTCTGTGCCTTGCGGCAGCAGCACAAAGATCAACTATGCAGGATGCTGGCAGTGTCACCATTGCACAGGGTGCGGGTGATGTCACCGTGCATTGGGTGCTAGCAGTGTCACCATTACACAAGGTGCTGGCGGTGTCACCATTACACAGGGTGCTGGTCTTGTCATCATTGCGCAGGATGTTGGCAGTGTAACCATTGCACAGGGTACTGGCAGTGTCACCATTCCATTGAGTGTTGTTGGTGTCACCATTGAGCAGGGTGGTGGCTGTCGTCATTGCACAGGGTACTGGCCCCCTCACAGTTGCACAGGGTGCTGGAGGTGTCACCATTGCACGGGTGCTGGCAGTGTCATCGTTGCAGTTTGCTGGCCTAGTCACCGTCACACGAGGTGCTGTCAGTGTCACCGTTGTGCATCGCTGCTGTGCCAGCTGGGTTGCCCCGGTAACTGATGCACGTCAAAGGGAGCAAATGATGAACAGGCTTAAAAAAAGACGAAAACCACACGGCACAAACAAACCAGGTATTTGCTCAGAGGGGTTGTACAGTTTTAATGCCCTTAGCATGTAATTATTTATGAGTAGCTCTCCTTTAATCAACGGCAGCATAGGGACCGTGCTTAAACATAAACACAGTCACAGATCATAAACCCTTGCTGGCAAAGCCAGACAAAACTGATCACTAATAGCTTTGCAGTTGAGCAAGAGGGCTCAGAAATTGTTGAGAGACATGAGTGGCTGCAGAGAACAACCAGATTATGAACAATAAAGTAGTACTGTGTGCATTCAAAGCACTTGTAAATAATGGCCAATGCTTGGGGAAGGGTGATGCTTTGCTCCTGGGCAGTGAGGTGAGTACTGGGGAGGTTCCCAGTGCAAGGGGTCCATCCGGGCTGTGCATGAACAGCCAGAGGAGGTAGATGAGGAACCAAGCTCTCTGCAAAGGTCCTTAAACACACAGCGAGGTGCCTCAATGGTGAGTGCCTCCTTGCTCACTCTCCTGCTGACACCACATGCCAAGTACTTAACTGAAATTATTTCTTTGAAAACACGGAGCCAGTAAGTGCATGTCAGTAGGCTTCTATATTTATCTCCTTCTCATACACCCGTCAGTCCCTCTCCTTTCCCTGCTCATCCTTCCAGTGCCAAACCTCAGGTTGTGCTCTGGAAGCTTCACTGGGACATCATCTTCTTTGAAGCCAGTGGGAGTTGTGCCTGAATGATTACACCCGTTTTCTCTGAGCATTCAAGCTGCAGGAAAAAAATATTCTTAATTTAGTTGCGATTTGCTATGAAGTGCGCCAGACTTTGGGTAAGTAGGCAGTACCTGGGAGACCCTTGGGGCTGTCACTTTCCATCCATGGAGAGCTGTAGGGGAGCACAAGAAGCCTTATGAAGGAAGGCAACAGCACAAGCTGCTCACAAGGCTCTTGGAGCAGCACTGCAGAGACGGGTAGGTTTGGTTGAAAGAAAATGTAGAATCAAAAATTTAAAAATCACTATTTTAGTAATAAATAACAATCTAGAAAATATGTAAAAATAAAGTAAGAAAGGGAATGGACCTTCTGCAGAGCCTTGGTGGCACTGTGGAGCTCTGGGGGTTTCCTCACTGCTGCCTGTGGGAAGGATGAGGAGATGCCAAGCGGTGGGAAGGATGAAGAGATGCCAAGTGATGATGGATCCCTCTGGAGCACACGGATGGGAAGGTCACCCGGTGCCATCCCAGGGGTTTTTCCAACTTGGCGGTTGACCAGTGACACAATGATCATATGGCGAGGAAGACTGGGTGAGATCCTGCACCAGAGCAGCAGAGCTGTGAGTGCCATGTGCAGCCCAATGCGTGATGCACTGTGCCCAGCATGCCACCATCATGGGGTCCTCCCACAACAGCTACTGTTCATGCATCACATTGCTCAAGCTGAGCATGTTTTGGTGAAGCGTCTTTCCTTATGCATTTCTTTTCCTTTTTTTTTTCAGAATTATTTTTAGATATTCACAAAAAAAAAAAAAAAAGTTAAAAATTTGGAAACTGTGTCTCATGTCTCCTGTGCAGGCGCAAGCAGCAGGCTCAGCACAGTCCTCACCCACCCATGGAGCCAGCCGCCCCATGCCCATGCCCGTCAGATCCACCTCCGCCGGCTCTACCCCAACTCACGTCCCTCAGGACTCACTCACTGGAGTCGGGGGAGATGTGCAGGAAGCTTTCACGCAAGGTGAATATCACACAGAACGGAACCACATCTGGTGTTAATGCTGCATCATCATGTAAAAGAGGGGACATTCAGATTGATACAAGGAAATTCTTCCCTGTGAGGGTGGTGAGGCCCTGGCACAGGCTGCCCAGAGAAGGTGTGGCTGCCCCATCCCTGGCAGTGTTCAAGGCCAGGTTGGATGGGGCTTGGAGCAACCTGATCTAGTGGAAGGTGTTGCTGCCCATGGCAGGGAGGTTGGAACTGGATGAGCTTTAAGGTCCCTTCCAATCCAAACCATTCTGTGATTCTATGATAGCCATGCATAGCCTTCTGCCAGTCACACAACCACTGCTTGAAGCTTGTAATGCTGTCGCCACAGGCTACGAGTGTGAGCCATATAACAACCCTGCTGACTTTTTCCTGGACATCATTAATGGAGACTCCACTGCAGTGGCAATGAGCAAGACCAATGAAACTGACACAGGTACGAAACAAAGAGCTGAATGAAATTGTTGTCACTTGTATTTTGCCTGAAGATGTCCAGCACAACATAGAAAAACCACTTGCAGGTGTCAACCAGTAACCATGTTGTACAAGCATATGATTGTTTGTATGCATGAGAGTATCACATACAGATGATCCATGGTGCTTTGTAGGAAAACCCCTCATAGTACTCTTAAATTGTTTTTGTTTATACATGAAAAATAAGTAGCATAACCTGAAATAAGTACCAAATTCACATACAGTCCTACTACATAAAATATTCCTGTCTTGTGTGAGAATAGTTTGCCTTTCATAAATAGATATTTAGTAATTTATCGTTGCTATCAATTTCTTCATACATATACAGTGACCTGCATGCTTTTGTGTCACACTCAAATAACAGGATGTTAAAGGTGAAAGAGTATCTTTCTGCATTGAAGGTATAATACATGGGAAAATAAACTCTTTTGTTACTTCTCAACACAGATAAAGACCTTTCATCTTTGAGGCAAATGAACTGGAGTCCTGCAGGAGAGATGATAAACGAGGAGGGTTGTTACAGTTAGGGACATAATTTGATGCGGTTCTGACCTGTATTTTTTACCTAATGGAATAGTCTATCTGTTATGAAATTACTGTTTTCCTTCCTCAGAGTAGGGTGGGAAAGGAGGGAAGAGATAGAGGACCAGTGTTCTGACACTGCTCTGAAGTTGTGGTACGGCAGAAATGATCCCCAAACTAAGAAAGCAAATCTCACCTATGTTCAGCAGCATGTTTTTTCATCCCATCTGTTGCTACTCATTAACAGCATGCCCCTTTCACATGAATGAAAAGGGAAATGTAGTATGAAGTAATGAATATGCTCTGTGCCCAAACACAGATTTTCACCATATCTTTACCAAAGAAGCAACATTTTACAAAAATGCTGTCTGTGTTCAGGGTCTGACTGATGTTATAGCTGGCAACACGTTGTATTTGTCATTGGAAAAGCACACACTGTACTACAGTTGAGATTAAAAGGAGTCCAGCTGAAATTTCTTGGAGACTTGACAGACTCAAAGGTTTGGCTGAAGTAGACACATGCAGGATTACCTGGATCTAAAAGTCTGGGAGGTGTAGGATTATCTCATCAGATCTGCAAAACAGATCACTTACAGAAACCCAAGGGGGGTGGGAAATCACTTCTTGATGAAAAATCAGACTGTTGCTGGTGTGAAACTTCACTGGTGACAAGGGTTTACCTACAGTAGTCTGCTGTGAAGCTGCTGCCTGTGGGACAGATTGCACTGACAAACGCAGAGGTTTGGTCTTATTTATACTGACTCTTCTGACTTGCATGCTATGCGACTGAGTGCAATGAAACACTGAAACTAAATGTACACATTAATTCTGCTTCGTTAGTAACTCTCCCATCCCAACATAACTCTCCTGGCTTAGCTCCCAAACAATCTTCCCGTCCCTTACAAACACAGTTGTGTTTCTTTTAATTTTTTTCAGCAGAGAGCACTGAAGAACACACTGAATATGATAAAACCTTGGCTGAGAAGTTAGCAGAAGAATACTTCAACTCTGCCTACTACCAAGAAACAAAAGCTGTATTAGAGAGTATTTCTTTGGGAAATAAAAAGAAAACAAAAGCAGTTTTCCAGCAAATCACATATGCCAATTCCTTCCTTCATCAGCTGAAATGGGTGTCCAAGCGCACATTTAAAAACCTGGTAGGAAACCCTCAAGCTTCCATAGCTCAGGTAACACTATATTTATATACCCTTTTGTGATATACGTTGCATTTATTCCACTCCTGTGTTGGATGATTCACTGGGATGGTTTTGCCTTTTGATATTTTAACTGCAGTAAGCATCTTAAAGAAGATGGTCTGGAAATCTGATTCACTAGAAGATGTCCTAAATGCTTCCAAATGAGCAGCATGAGGGACTGTTCAGTAATTTATTTTGGACTACTGAAAGGCTGGGAGGCAAGATCTTGTCCAGCAGGGTATTCTGCTGCTCCCGGCCAGGAACAGAATACCTCCCGAGTAGTTTCACACGTTCATTCAAGAGCATTCTTCAGACTCGACTTCAGGCTTGGCACTGTGGGGTTTGGCCTCAGATTTTCTTCCCTACCAGGGAAAGTTAACAGACTACACTTGGATACTTAACTTCAGCACACAATGAAGTGCTGCAGTTTGCTCAAGTGTAAAAGTGTTCTCACAGTCTCAGAATCTGTGTGTCATTTCGTCATTTCACTGTTCCTAATGGCAATGATGTCTTTTGGAGAAGACGTGATGAAGACCTCAATAGAGACTAACCCCTGCCAGAGAAGGCAAGCATGTTTTAAATGACTGACCCTCGTAGTGCTTTTCAGAAGAACCAACACCAAAAATGTTGATTTCTTGAAAGCTGCACATTGCCTTCAAAACCAAAGAATGCGTGGCTGCACAATGACTAATCCTCAGAAATCCCCTAATTCATGGGCTAAACTTTGCAGTCCCAGCACCATCAAAATTCACAATTCTAGAAGAGCCAATAGAAAAATTGACCCTGAGCCAGGGGTATAAATTATCCTCACCATGATTTATACAATGAGTGAACAAACATCCAATGTGGAGAAAAAATGAGCCCAGAATGCCCAAGGTTAAAAGGCTTTAAGTATGTGTGTGTGCCTGTATGTTGATACTATGAAGATCCTTAATAATTGCATAGTAAAAGCTTGACCTTGTGATAAGAATTAGATTCTCAAGGATCTCATAATGCCCAAGGGTTAATGCTCCTGGCTTGTTTCTCACAATCTCTTTTATCTCCCCTCACTCATTAGGGATGGATTTTACAAGCATTCTTTTTATGGGTGCATGGCTCATTAAGCCTTCTTTCAATAATCTGCTCCAAATTGGTCTTGATATGATCCCTGCTTTCTACTGCAATTGGCTTAGGATCTGAATAATCCCTGACATTTGCTCCTTTCGGCAGGATCTTAACCGTAGGGTACCATGGATCAAATGGTTTATAGTGTTAAGACTCATGCATTGCTTGGGCTTAAAAATGTCAGAACTGCCTGATACTGTCAGTCTTGCTGAGATTTTTGTCATTTGCATTTAGTATGATGTACACACATCTGTCTTTTCAATGACATCCTTGAGGCAGCTGGTGTCTTTGCTATTTAAATGGTGTGCCAGACTGCAAATACCAGGACACTTATAGCCTGATCATGGTATCTTGCTCATGTTAAAAATCCCATGAATAAGATATGTGATAGAACCCTGCAGTTACACACTGTGAAGCATGTAAATAAACTGTCATTCCCAACCCAGCAATCAGGAAAGGCTTCTTTCAGTTACTGGTTGACAAGATCAAAGTAGCATTGAGATGGCTCCAGGGAAACCCCTGCAGAAGCACTCTACTGGAGCCATGGTCAGCCCTTGAGCTGAAGCAACCCTTATCACTGAGAGCAGATGGGGAGTCACTGACTGTCCCAAGGAGGATGAATGATGGAGAGGATAAGCAGGGAGAGAGGAGTGATGTAGCAATACATCACCAATTAACTTAATCATGACATCCAAGAATGGCTGAAACAGTGGTGGAGGAAAAGAACATGGCTGACGTTCCCCAGATGTGATGAGGGGTTCCTCAAGGGAAAGGTGCTATTCTCTATTTCTAACCTGCCCCACCAAGCCCCTGCTATCTTCCTCCTCCCATAGCTGGTGCTAGCTACACTCACCCACTATGTATTTTGAACTAGTGAAGTATTGAAAGCAGTGAGAATAATACCTGTCTTCTTTTCTATTTACATTTAGCTCTGTGTTACGGCTTTCCTTGGCCTGATTATAGGTGCTATTTTCTTTGGACTTAAAGAGGACTCTACTGGACTACAGAACAGGTTAGTCAGTTTAGGTAATAGATATCCAAAAATTTGATAAAGCTCCCTCATCACTGTGATTGATAGGATAACAAATAGCTTGGAGGATGAGAAGGAACCCATGAGCAATTTATGAACTATATTTACCTCTCTAACACAAATGCTTCCCTTCACATCAGTAGATAAGGCCAAGAATACATTAGTGACTCCAAAGTGAGGATGTCCTTCTGCCTCTAGGAAGGTCCCTGCAGAGCTGAGAGAGGGATGCAGTTCTGCCCTGCCCTGCCATGCTGTAACCTGGACAAGCAGTCCAAATGAAGTGAGTAATGCTACTTCTGTAGGATGACATTTTTCAGTGTCAGTCAGATTGCTGAAAACACTGAACAGCAGACATCATATTAAAAAGGCTTAATTCAGCATGGCAGCATTTTAACTTCTTTTCTGCAAAGATTTCCCCAAGATAAAAAGATTAAAGATTAAAATATATAGATTTGGCTATGTAACCTGGGTAACTAAAACTTTGCTCTTACAACTACTTCTGTATACACACTTGAGTTTACCAGCAACAAGTCAGAAGGTCCATCTAAAGCCAAATTCTGCAATTATTCTGGTCTGTGCATGATTTTGACAGCTGTATGTACATGACCTGAAAAATGGATTTGCAACTAAAGAAAGTTTTGGTTTCTTAGTCTTGGAACACTCCATAGCATTTACTTTAAAATTGCCCAGTTTCAAATTAGATATGAAAGCCTTAAATTTTAGTGGGAAACGTGAAAACAACTTCTCACATTGCTTACTCAGTTCCTCAGAGTTTGCATCATACAAATGCCTCACAGACTGAGAATTTTTAATGTGCTTTTTCCCATGGAATTCAGGGTGGGAAGTCACATACTGCTGAGCTCCAGGCACTGCAGCTGGATTTACATACACTGCAGCGGAAGCACTACACTTACATCACATCTTTAATAACAGCTTGCTGGTTTGCTTTTTGTAGAGTGGGTGCAATGTTCTTTCTGACAACCAACCAGTGTTTCAGCAGCATCTCAGCTATTGAACTCTTTGTCATGGAAAAAAAGATATTTACGTAAGTAAAACATATAAAAATGTTATCAGGGACTACTCTAGAGAGCTTGGTTGTTTGCCCTGCTGTAGCCAATTGTCACACATACTGCAGTCTTCAGATGACTTCATTGTTAGGGCTCATCGCAAATGTACTCTTTTAGCCTGCTAGTGAGTTGTCTGCAAATCCCCCAAATGGTACCTATCATTGCAAACAGCTCAGAGTTTAAAATTATTAACATATATGGCAAAAAATCCCTGAATCCTCGATGTAGGTATTGATTAGTAAGTTTGTGATTTTGCTAGTGAGGGCAGTAAATGTTATCTAATTGGAATCTTTCAAGCTATGCAGATTACACTGTACAGAAAAGGAGAATTATTTAAGCTGTACTCTCTCTGTTTTGATGACATGACACATACGTTTGCTAAAAATTAGGTACACAAGTATCCATATTAATTTGCATAGGAAAAGGACATCATGGCTATAGTATGTGTCTTACTGGTCGTTTGCATTACAGCCCAACCATAAAAGAATTCATTTTTTCCACTTTGAGTTAGAATAAATTTTACTGTTTCTTAGTGATTAAATTTGTAATATGCTGTGTATGTGTTCCAGACATGAATATATCAGTGGATACTACAGAATATCTGCATATTTCATCTCAAAACTAATGGCTGATTTAATACCCATGAGGACTATACCAAGCATCATCTTCTCCTGTATAATTTACTTCATGTTAGGCAAGTATAGTCTCCTGCAGATGATAAATCAATGAGGCATTAGCATTTTATATATGTGCATGTATACATGTATATTTGTATAGGCCAAAGTACTACATCAGCATGGCAGTGGTTACTTTGCTTGCTTTTATCATAACATGCTATTTACAGAAAAGACACACTTTCAAAGGTTTAAGCTTCCATGTCTGAATCTGTGACATGTCTCATCTCCACTGTCCCTAGAAGGAAGTGTGCCATTACTACATAGGTTTGATTTATTCTTTTTCATTTATGGCCATCTTAGTTTCCAGTGACTTTTACAAGATACTTTTTCCATCCTTGCAAGAACACTTATCAAGGGAAAAATGTTGTTTTAAGAAATTAATATTGTGTGATTTAATACTAGCTTGTTCTTTTTGGTGAAATGCCTTCTGGTTAGTGAGCAGACTTTGCTGTTCAAAACCGTAACCAACCAAAAGCCACTGGGTCTGTTAGGAAAGCTTTCTGCTGGAAACAAATGAAATATTATACAGCTGCTGCTCATGGAAGTGCACTAGAAATTCCTCCTTTGATAGACAACTTGAAGCCGCAGTAAAGGCTTCACCTTGGACTGTGTGGAGTACAATACTGTAATTTCTACCCATTCTGCTATCTCCAGTGCTACTGCAGTTACAGGCATACTACTTACTCATCCTGTCCTCTGTTGACATTGCATGTTAGACAGCATGCATTCTGTAGGCAGGACATACTACGTAAGTCAGAAGAGTATTCAGGTTATGGTAGAGCTTTTGGCAGGATTATACTGAAACCATTCTTATTCTGATCTTTAAGGTTTGAAACCAACAGTAGAAGCTTTCTTTACAATGTTGTTTACCCTTATGATGGTGTCCTACACAGCCACTTCTATGGCACTAGCTATTGCAGCAGGAGAGAGTGTGGACGCTGTAGCAAACCTGCTCATGACGATCACATTTATTTTTATGACTGTAAGTAGCATTATTGAGTATTCTAGACTGAATTCCAAAATCTAGATACCCTATCAGAACAGAGTTCAGCTGAATTCTGCAAAGAGACCGTGGGGTCAAGCGTGGCAAATACTTTTCTGATTTGAATATTCTGAGACTGTAGTGTTAAATATTCTGATTTGTCCTTTTAATTAACAAGAACTGTAGGGATTGGGTGTGAGGGGGAGTTAGAGTGGTTCCTCTGCACTCTTCTCTGTGGCTCTGGCAGCCAGCATACTGCCTGAAGAGCAGCAAAGCAGCCCAGAGCTGCATTTTGTTATTCTCCTTTAGCTTTGCCAAAGGCAAATTTGGCTGGCTGAGGACATGACCCTGCGCTCTCTCAGGGAGTTGCTCTCCTCAGCTGTGAAGCCAATCATTGGTCGTGTTAGAACCAGGCAACACACAAACAGGTACAGTTAGAAGACAGGCACCATAAACAATGAGACAATGCTGAACCAAGACCTGAAACCCACATTGCCTCAGACTCAGAGCACACAAGCAAAACCAAGTGCACAAATTCAGCAGCTCCTTGCTATATCTGAGTAACAGCAGACAGCTCAATTGAACCCATGTGTGGCCCACAGACAGAAAGCATCTGGATTTGATGCACATGTGAAATCATTCCCCATTACTCATTTCAGGATAAGGACCACATGGGGTTATGGCCCAAAGCTGGGTAGCAGAAATGATTCCTACCCTTTCCCCTGTTCTTCCACTGGAAGAGCTTTTTCCTCTAGAAATGCCTTCCCAGTTGTTTTTGATCTGAAGAAGCAGAGTCAAGAGCTAGAGAAGAACACCTGGTAACAGTATGTAATTTGTAATATGTAGTTGTTGTTGTGGCTTTTTTGTAATCCTTGTATCTAGATTTTCTCTGGGTTGCTGGTCAACCTCAGAAGCATCCTGTCCTGGCTCTCCTGGCTCAAATACTTCAGCATCCCTCGATATGGAATGACAGTAAGTGCTGTATTTTCCTGGGCACAGATTTGGAAAAGCGTTGCTAGAAAGGAATGTCTTTATTCATGATAAAGAAAACTTCAAACTTTATGGACTAATGAGCAAAAAGTGAGCTAATTAAATACAGCAACCTCAGAACATAGGGCAGTGTCTTGAAACAAGAAGAAAGGCTTCTCATCAACCAGCACCCACTGCTGTTTAGAAGAACCTATTTCTGTTAATACCAAACACCTATTTTGGAAACACCTCACATGAGAGAGACACTGAACAACTACATGCACTGGAATGCAGCTGGAAAAAACCAACACAGAGTAAAGAACAATGTTATCCCCAAAAACCCAATTCTTCTCTTTTCTGTCAGTAAAGCAAAAACTTGTTAAGCTAAAATTTTTCTCCTAATTTTTGATAATTTGAGGCAGGGTTAAGTTTTGCAGGGAGATCTGGGCTTTAATATGCCTGTGCAGAAATAGTCTAGCCTGAGGGAGGTGTTAAAGCCTGGCAATTGAATTATACCTCATGTTGTTAAAGTATCATTTCTTTACCTACTGATTTCAATAGTCATTGTTTCTTTTCTTTTAAAAGGCTTTACAAATCAATGAATTGACTGGTCTGAACTTTTGCAGCAGCATCAACACCACAAATTTGATCAGCAACAATAACTATCCACAGATAAGCCAGCTGTAAGTATTCTGGTACATTAAAATGAATCCCACCACTGGTAACTTACAGAGTCCTAGAGCGTTAGTCTGTGAGATACTCCCTAATGACCAGCAGAATCTGTGAGTGTTTATGTGGAAAATGAAATTTTCACTGGGTTTTTGCATTTTGTCTGCGGAGAACATTCTACTTATAGTCATATTTAGTATTGATAACACTAGAAATATCTGGTGGTGTGCTTCTCACTTTAAGCTGTGTTTTCTGAAACACACATGCGCACGCTACAGTTATACAGCCTCACAAAATCAATTTCAGATTCCTACAGGAAATCACTGTAGCTAGAAGAAAAACAAATTTACAAATAGAAAGTAATATAGCAACATGTAACTGGTGTTTGCCTGGCCTGCTATAGACATAAAACCACGTTGCAACTTCTAGGGTTCTTCCTGGGTACTTCAAACTGACTAAGTTTACAAATGTGTGTGTGTTTACCCATAGGTGGTGTTTTGGAGAGGAATATCTGAAAAATCAAGGCATTGACGCGAGTAGCTGGGGCCTGTGGCAGAACCACGTGGCTCTCGCCTGCATGACCATAATATTCCTCACCATCGCATACCTGAAACTGCACTTCATGAAGAAGTTTTCTTAAAACCAGAATGAAGAACACAGTTCCCACTGTTCAGTAGTTTGATAAACTGTGATCTGACTTAATTCTTTTTTAAGAGACCTTCCTTTGTACTGTTGTTTACGATTGCATAAATCAACAATGTGAATGCCATCCTTGTATATTAAATACTTAGTATTAAAGTACTTTGCTGATGTGTAGCATTCCTCAGTTCTTTTTGCCAGAAAAAGGATACAGCTATTCATTTCTTCAAGAGATTGTTCAGGCTTTCTGCATCTTCTAGCTGTGAATTTGTTAAACAATGAAATTAATATTTAATGGCTTAACCTGAAACCCAAAAATTCAGTCATTCTTCAAGTTCATTCTTTTAATTAGCACCTACACTCACTGTCAAGCCAACTCTTACTTCGCTTTTACTTCATTTATGTCTCCAGATTCCTTTCAGAATGGTTTCATTCCTTCTTAGGCTGTTAGATATTTTTGCTGCAAGGGAGGGTGCACATGGGCTCTCTGGATATGCAGTAGAGGTAAATACCTGCCTTTGCTGTTTATGACCCCCAAAGGACATATTCTGCATTAAAATTAACTGAGTCATTCCATGGAGACTTGAGCTCAGATGTCAGGTATTAAGCTTACTGTAATAAACCTCTGTAAACTAGTTTCCATAGATCAGTATCTATATACAAATATGTATAGAATATCTTTCCATATACTGATATATAGATAATTTGCATGCATGGAATTCTCCTATCTCACATCCAATAATACCATGGAAAGCATTTGGTTTAGGCTTAAACAACACAGCATTTAGGACAGCCTCATTGGCTTAGCTATATTTTGAATTTGTTGCTTATTTGCTTTTTCTTAAGTGTCTTTTCTGCTTGAGATCTGGGAGAACAGTCACAGTATTACCCTGTTCTCCAAGATGTGACCCTAACCAGCTTTCTTTCTGCTTTGTTTTTAAGATTTAGTCAATCTCTATTTTCACCTGCTTGATTTATATTGTTATATTTTGTAAATAATATATATGATTTTTTAAATAAAGAGATCCCAAATATTTCTGGAAAGCAAAAAAACTTGAGGCTAAGCAGTATTTTCAGTGAGTCTTTCTTGGGACAATATTTATGATGCTATTTAGCAATCAAACCATCAACAGGCTCAAGTTTATTTAGTTACTTGCCAGGAGAAGAATTTATCCTCAGGAAATATCATATGAGCACTAAATCCCAGCCTACACTTTTGCTCAGATTTTACATAAGCATTTAAAGTCAATGGCAGTATATTCATAAAGGCAATTTAAACATGGAAAAGGTCATCAGGATTCATACTGGCATGCTTCATACTACTCAGATTTGCATGCATGAGTGTTATCAGTTATTCACAGCACAATTTCTCACAGAAGGGAGGGGAGGAAAGGATAAATGCAGAAGTTGAATGCCTGTTCTGTATTTTCTTTTACATTCAGGATGGCGAGGCAAGGCAGGACCTGTCTCACTATTCCCTATTCAGTGTTTGATAGGAGGCCAGGAGTACCATGGCCCTGCCCGCAATATCTGAGTACTTCAGATAGATCAGTGAGTTTTCAACAGCTGGGGGTTCTGGTCACAGTGACAGGCACTGAGTAAAACCTTCCACCTTGCACTATGTTGGTTGTGTTTATAACGAAATAAAATACTAGATTGTCATTAGAGCCCAATCGGTTACGCACGGTATCACTTAAATGAGCTATAGCTCCCTCTTACGGTAAGGTCTGAGGTGTTACACTGTTGTGTAAAATGCTATTTGAAGACAAGACCTTCCCATACAGCTTTTCAGGAGCAGCTGCATTAAAATGAGCCAGTATCTCTGGATTTAGATTCAGGTATTCTGGATTTAATTCTGATATTCCAGCTCTACTGTGAAATGGTTTGCAGGGAACAATTTGCCCAAATATCCTGATACTCGCTCACTTATTCCTGCAGTGGGAAGGGTCCGGTGAATAGTGTTTTGCACTCAGAATGTCCTGCTTCCATCTTCAAGGTTTAGTAGGACCCTCGTTAGAAGTACCTAAGTGAGTTGCAGCTATTTGGAACAGATATATATAGGCATGTTATTTACTGTATTGGTAGTTCAGTTTCTGAGTCAAGGGTGCATTTTAATACTACTTTTTTAAATATATGGGGAAGGTATCATCCCCAGCCTTATCTGAACTTGGGAATAACTGCACTGTCATCTTTCTAACTTTCCATATTTCTAATGTAATGAACCAACATGCTGGAACTATTTATAAACTTTAGATCCAATCCTGACCCGAAGGCTTGCCCTTTGCTATTTCTGGCAGTGCAAGGTTTGATGCTGAAACATGTACCTCTGAGAATGCACCATCGTTCCTGGTGGTAAAATTCTGATTGTAAAATATGAATCTGTTTAACTTCATCTATATTTTGTATTTACAGATTGGATTGATCTTTGGTTTCAACTCAGGTTTTATCTTTAATAACTCTGTATTTCACCCTGCAGAGAAGTTAACATACTGCCTGTATGATTCCACTTCCATTTAAGTGGCCTGTGTCACCAGAGCAAGTCCCAAGAGTTGTTGCCCGGGAAGAAACCTCTTCATCTCAATGAAAGGATAGACTACGCTACTCCTAAGTGCATCACTTTTTAGCCTATTTGCTCCCGGTGATTTTAGTGAGTACCCATACACTAATGAACTGACAGCAGCACAATGTAGCCATCAAACTGTCAGCTGAACTCTGCAACCCCATGATGAGATTTATAATCTTTTATCTTAGTTCCATGAGCAGAAGTTACAGTACTCATGTCACACTATGGGCTTTATATTAACATTTCCTCTTTTTATACAGCATTCTACCCTCCATATATACATCTTAGCAGAAGATAGGACTAATAAGTTGCTTAAAGTTGATCACTCATGGCAGACTATTTTCATGGTTCTCCCCTTTCATTTGGGCACTGACTAGTACAGTTAGACTTGAACAACCCAGGAGATACATAATCTCTACATGCACTATAACATGTACCTTTATGAACAAGGAAAGCAGAAAAAGTGGCGGGGAGGGGGAGGAAGTGGTTAGTAGAAGGGAAGTGAGTCCAAAATGCCCAAGGTTAAAAGGCTTTGAGTACATGTGTGTGCGCCTGTATGCTGATACTATGAAGATCCTTAATAACTGCATTGTAAAAGCTTGACCTTGTGACAAGAATTAGACTCTCCTAGTAACCCAGGGTTAATGGTCCTGACTTGTTTCTCACAATCTATCTCCCTTTCCTCATTAGCAATGGATTTTACAAGCATTCTTTTAAGAGAACATGGCTCGTTAAGCCTTTTTTTCATTAATCTGCTCCAAATTGGTCTTGATATGATCCTTGCTTTCCACTGCAATTGGCTTAGGAGCCAAATAATCCCTGACATTTGTTCCTTTCGGCAGGATCTTAGCCATAGGGTACCATGGATCAAATGGTTTATAGTGTTAAGACTCATGCATTGCTTGGGTTTTAAAATGTTGGAACTGCCTGATACCTTTTTTTTCCTGAGATTTTTGTCATTTGAACTTAGTCTTAAACAATTGTGATGTACAGAACTTAATCATTCTGATCATATCACTAACACAGTTGAAAAGGTGTTTTTGTATTCGAAAAATCCCTGTTTCCATTTGCTTGCATTTTTAATAAAAAGTCTAGGAAACTTTGAAAGACTTAACTTATGTTTAAGTTTGATGTGAAATTATTCAATCATCTGGTTGAAGATTCTGCTTTTACATCCCCTCTCTGAACTACTTTAGAATAATTAAAAAAGGATCACAAGCTGAAGGTTGTTACTTTCTAAAGAGGTAATTTGTTTGAATTGATTAGTTAGAAGAAGCTTTACTATAACTACTGCTTTTAATTTTCATTGTTGTCAGTACAGAAAGAAAGGGTTTTATGTTTTCAGTCCCAGTAACTGAAAGCAATTCTTTGTTCCTTGTGAAGAATGCTCCATTTGCTGTAATTAATAGCATAGGCATTGCTACATAGTAGGGGTCCTGTATTTTTTACTGACCCTTTTTCCCCCTCAGGGATCTTGTAAGAAGTGTTTTTCCCCTCACATACCTACATATACCATGTGAGGTATTCATTTCTGCTTGGTATGAACATTTGTTTCATTCATTGCCTAAATTACAACTTTTCCATCTGTTTGATCTGCTGTTACAATCTCTCAGCCATAAATTCTGTTACTAGCAAGCGCCTGATGTTATTGCTATGTAACAGGCAAGAACAGATATTAAACTGGCTAGATACAACTAATACCTCCAAGCATGCTGCCCAGGGCTGCTTGGGACTCCTCTTTGACTTATTTACAACAAGTAATTGACTGCAGTCCAGTTTTCAAAGTAACAAATAATTACAGGAAAGACATCCAATTCCTATTAGGATTTTTCATTTTTTAAGTTGAAAACTGCATCTTTTCAAGTGACTTTAAAGTACTAGTTGAAAACTGTGTGTGTTTATCAATGAAGATGGGTTCAATATACCAAGCCTTCTATCAGAGTTCTTGCTTCCATCGCAGGCCCTGTTGTGGTTAAAGGGTAGGTGAAATTGCAGCACCTGCTAAAGAGGTTACAAGTGACAGATTTGATACACAGTTCTCAACAGAATTATCATGTGATTCCATAGGGATCTAGTCTTGCCACTCACTCATCACGAGGTATAAATGGCCTCAATAATCCTTAAGATAATTTACAGAAGAAATTTGCTGTGAATTTACATTTACAGTGCTCCAAACCCAGAACTGTGAGTGTTACCATTTTGCCATGAGACAAATACATATTTTGAGACTCCTGTGCTGGTCGGTACAATAAAAACCTTGCTGGCCATAAATTCACTATCTGTGAGGAAAAACATTTGTTTAATTTGGGTTTTCTGAGAGTCATCAAGGGAATTGTACTTGCAGAGTAGAGTCCTACTTAGAGAATGACAGCCCATTCCACAACGAATTTCAATGATAAGAAAGCAATGAAGATATTTCAGACATCCACTAGAGAATAAGGAATTAAAATAGCAACATGACAAAAATTAAATATTGTATGTCTATCTCTTTTCATCACAGAGACCAAACAGTTACAGATTAAGAGCTCAAAACAACACTTTCTTTACATGTGGGAACAGATGGGTAAGTGCAAGGGCAGTAGTCTCCACTAGGTATTGTCAGACAAGTATCTTGAAGAATGTATGGATTACTGCACTTCCAATTGCCATCCCTCTTTGCTCTTACTGCATATTCTATACAAGCAGGAAACAAAACAAAGCCCCATTCGTGCCTACAGTAACAATTGCTCACAGTGGTTTATCATAACTTTAACTTTTCTCCCTTCTTCTCTTTTTTTTTCTCTTGTTTAGATTTACTGGAGCGGAGTGTTTGAATACAGAACGCATCCAAGTGATGCCCATGGGATATGGAAGAATTATGGGGCTCCTACCCCAAACATGCTTCTCAAACTGCAGTTCCTGAAGTTTTCAAAAGTCAGCAACACTACAGCATACACACAGTATGAAATAAAAAGAGGTTCCCACTTTCCACGTGCTGTGACTTCTATAACACACTAAGGGCTTGCTTAATTAGCTTAGTCAACTCAGTATGTATGTATTTCATTAAAGACTAAGATGGATTTACATTAAGCACTCAATTTCATTAATAAGACTTTCTGACCTGGTAAGACAGCTGCCCAGACAGAACTATGGGCCTGGGATTTCAAAGGACCATTCAGTTCTCCAGATGGTTAGGACTGCCTGAAACGAAGGGAAAAAATACAGGGAAATAGAGAAAAAGAGTAGAGAAGTTAACTTACACAGCAACTGTGATGTAATAAAGGGACAGAGTTACCAGCTGCTACCTGAAATGGCAGAAAACAGACCTGTGCGTTTGCACAAATGCACATGAGAAATAAACTGTTAAAAAAAGTAGTGCTTGAGCAATGAAGCAGTCGGATCAGCCCAGTCCCCTCTGTTCATTTACACCCTATACTCCTGCTCTACGTGATTAGGTAATCTAAGAATAAGGTATGAGGTAAAAGTAACACACACAAATAAAACATAGGATTCTTAATGTTCTGTTATAAACAAACCAAGCATTTGGCACAAAGATTGCTTTACAGATTATATAAAATGTTTATTAGGAAGTAAAGTGCTCGGTTTTACAGATCAATACAATCTCGATCATTGTAAAAGGCTTGCATAATTAACAGCTTCCTTATAAGACCAAATACTGTACATTACTATGCAAAAACCTTACCTTTGTAATACGTGACAAATGGCATTATAATCTAAAGTGGAAAAATGAAATAATAAAATGTTTATAACATTTGTCAAGTGGCCATGCACTCACTGCAAGGCCACTGTCAACACACACGGGTACCCCATGAAAACTTACTGCACTTCAAGATGAAGTTTGTTATTAAGTAACGACACGTTACAGAAATATATCCCAACAAATACAGCTATGAATGCAAACACTTTCCGAATAAACATATACTACAAATAGAAGATTAACTGTTTGACTGAATTTACATTTTGAAAGATACACCTTTACAATAAACCTATTTAAAACCATACTGACAGGTTTAGTTTTGCTTTCTTTCCCCCATTAAGGCCCTGCCTCACCAACAGATGACCACCAGATCCCTGCTGCCATAAACCTCAGCATGCCCCATGCCTTACTGGCTGCAGGCACAAACCTGAACACAAAGTATTCCAAGTAGGGTTCCTCCAGATTGCTCGACAACTCTGGTTGGGTCATTTGGCCAAAGTCTTTGGTTAAGTACATGATTATTAAATACTATTTTAGCATTTAGGTAACTCTGGACTCTAGAAACCCAATATTAATTACATGTTACACACATGTAATTAGTTATCATGCCTCAAAGTTTAAACTGTAAGTCGTGCCTCACACCAACGCACTACCCATTCTGGATATGAAGACTACGCATACTTGAATTGCTTTGTATTGTATTTTCTGTTTTCCTTGCACACCAGCTGGCCATGCGTTCAGCTAGCGTTCTTTGGTTGGTTTGTTTAAAGTTACAAATGCCAGTTCAACACAGAAATGCTTTCCTCAGGAAGGGTTCTAAGGTGCAAAAAGTCTCAATCGAAGCAAGACAGAGCTTAGTCTGAGGGTCTCGTTTCACACAAATGCCGTAACCACCGTGCTGTGCACTGTTTTGGGAAGCTGACAGGGTTTCTTGTGAAACAGTATGAACTTCTTCCTAGTACAGGACAAAATAACCCACAGAAAGCATAAACACTTCACCTGTTCTGTGAATCACAACCTGTTCTCCCACGCTGGTCTGCTCTTGAGCCAAAGCTACTAAGAAATTCCAGTCTTCACACTGAACTTCCTCCTGCATCACTTTATATTCAGTTTCCGTGCATATGGTTTCTCATAAACTTAAAAATAGGGAAAGGAATTAAGTCTATTTAGTTCTAGCAAGTTCTCTGGTTAGAAAGAAAGAATTCTGAGTCACTGTACATCCAGGCAATGCAATTGTAAGATCATACGCAAGGTGTAAGCTCCACCTCTAAGCGGCACTGCCACAAGAATGAGGTGTTAACTTCTGGCAACAAATGCTTTTTGAAACAAAAAGCACCAACATAACATATATATGCTACTTATACTTTGTTAAATAGGCATTTTTCCCTCTATATACCCTGCTAACAGCTGAGATGTGTTTGATTGTGTAGCTTTCCATTTTCCTTTACAGCAACTCTAAGTCTTTAAATACAACTGACATCTTCAGTAAAAAAAGCACAACTGAAACTCCCTCCTAAACCAGTATTCCACAGATGGAAACATGTTGCTAGGCAAAACTGCAAACACTACGCCTGAATGCTTTCTGTAGGAAACCAACCTAATTTCAGTGTCCTTTCATAAACAAAGCTTCTATGGCACAGAAACCAGAGGAAATTAAACACTAAAAATCAGTGATTATACTACAAACACCTTTCCAAAGGCATCATGTGTTTCACCTCAGCAGAGAAGCATACGTAGAAATATACCTAATAATATTACAAGCAGTTTTGTTAAATGTACATACAGGCTACACAGTCAAGACATGATTACAACTTGACACAGCACAAGATCAGACTTTCCAAACTGTCAGCAACTTCTCTGCCCCCTTCCCTGTCGCACCCATGGAAGAGTTGATGTTTCTCAATCTTGTGAGCTTTGAAAGAATATATTTTCTGCAAAGTAACCATATTTACCTAAGAATCGGTGGAATGTTTATCCCAGGAACACTCAGATCATGAAATCACAGCATTAAAAAATGGGCACTTTGCAACAAAGCCCAAAATTATTACTTACATTGGGTGTGAAGAGGCAGCTCTCAAAACAGTGCTTTTGAAATGCTAACAGAACACAAACCCATGCAATGTGTACATTTCTATTATGGAATACCTGATTTACAGCTGTACAAAGTGAGTGTACTTTCTTCTGTTTAAAGAAACATAGTATTTCTCAAAAACACGAAGAAATGAACATCTGAAGTTGATTAAAATGTTTTAGTAACACCAAGAATAACTCAGAAACATAGGCAGAAACAAAGTAAAAAAGTGCTATTTTATCTCTGAAAAGTGTCAGCTGTTAACAATGAATGAGGCAATAAATTGATGCCATCTTCTTTTAAAATTTGCTTTTAAAAGCATTGGGAAAAAATCCTATTTTGCAACAGAAAGCAAAATACTCGCAGCCTTTCAACGGAGTGTTTTAGCCACAGCACATTATTTTGTCTGAAGCTTGACGCACTCATGGAAGTGTCCCCATAATACATGTATGGAATCAAACTTCTGGCCAGGTAGATTTTGTCACACCTGGTTTCCATTCTGCCTCCTGCACTTTCATTTCCAAGGCTGACAGTTTACTGTTGGCAACTCGAATGTGACACATGGCTTATGTAGGTCTGAAAATGCCTTTTGAAGAGAATATTTACTTTTGCCCACCAGTGAGAAATGTCCTTAGTGGTCTGATGAGGATGATCACCTCATGCTGGGAAACAGTGGAGTAGTGTATTTGCTGGCTTAATACTGACCTGAAACATTTAGAATCGCCTACAAAGTTAATCCTTACACATGGATGTTATTCCCACCATTTCCTCCTCCCCCATCAATACCATCTGACTGGGAGGAGGATGGCCGAGAGTTCCTTGAACGAGGCTGGCCATTCAGTCCAAGTGGTGTTCCCAACCGATGGCTCATTTGGGATGCCGTGTCATCCGACTCCCACCGCTCCAACTCCTCTCGCACAAGTCTCTCCATTTGTTCTCTATGGATTTCATTGTCACGACCCAGTCTTTCATCCTGAACACATTAAAAGACACAAGCTTGAAGTTCAGCTTCCAAACTACAGCCTAAGCAAATCCCTACACAAACATGGGAAAGTCTTATACCACTCAAGTATTTCCATAGGCTAGTGGAGAAACACTGCTACTACGGTAAATGGTTTTCTTTCCAGTGATGTAATGCCCAGGTTGTCACCTTCACTGATGACAGCACAATTCGTATTACAGTTTTCTTACCTCTGTCACTCCATCTAACAGCCTTCCCAACACATCTCTCCTTTTTAGTTTGGCTCTCTCCATCGCTTCGAGCTTCACAATAACCGCATCGATCTTGGAGACAATACTGCCAATAGAATGCTCCATGCGATCCACCCGCCTCATGAGCCTGAGGGCAGCAAGTGTGAGCTTCAGTGACCCTGTCCGAGTCAGTATCATTGTAGCATGCCAACACACAAAGCAGATAAGGATGAGACAGTCTTTTAATTCAAGTATGCATCTGACTCTCCACAAATCAGTCCTAATGGCCAGGCAGGGACAAGGTACACAAGAGCAAAAGGATAATACAGAGGTAAAGCAGATGGGGAAAAAAGCCCCAACCATATTCCACTTTGTTTTCCCTGCTTTTAGGGCATCCTCATGAAAATTTGTTGGTTCTAGTTACTGAAATTCTTCATTCAGCTAGTGTTGCTATAATTAATTAATATGGAGATCTATTACTTTAGACAAAATACATACAACTAACGTAATCTTACTAAAAACAACACCTGAAGTTCTCAGTGAACCTAAAACAACCTCAAGGTTTTACTTCTAAAAACCCTAGAAAAGTCTTCTGGCATTATTGTATCATTTTCCTTGTTCCCTATTGTATCATTTGACCATTTTCTCTGTCTTTTCAATGGACAGGTTTTAAAGGCAAGGGCTTTTTTTGATGCATTTTTTGTTTGGTTGGTTTGTTTCTGGTTTTCTATCTAATTCACATCAGCCTCTCTAAAGTAATTCCAGTTCAGACACTAAAGAGTGACTTAAGTACCTTCAAAACACAGCATTTACTTTTATGAATAATTTGATTAATAGAGTTACAGGAGACTCTACTATAGAACCGAAAGAAGAAAACCTACAAGGGAAAAAAGCCCAAACACCATGCAGATTTGTCCCCCTCAGAACAATAAACTTACACTTGGAACTCTTCATAGGAAACCCCACTAGAGCTGCTGCCCCTCCTCCTGGAACTGTGTCCACTGTCTTCATCCTCATCCTCCTCAGAGTCGTCCAAGCTCCGGGGGAAGCTGCGGCTGCTCAGAGGACGTGGCAGAGAGCTCCTATCCAGGTCCAGATCCTCCTTTGTGAAAACACAAGACACAGACAAAGATGATGTTAAGATTTTCACCTGTACATGAGGGGTGGGGGTGTCAAGATCAAAGACCTCTTGCCCTCCATCAGCTCCCCCTTGCCTATTTACAGTCCTGCTCAGACAGGCAGGGATGAGAGCAAATGTGAAGGGAAACAAGAGGACTCTTCTGGGGCAGAATTGTCCAGAAACAAGCACGGAGAGAAGACTGGCAGACGGCAGCGGTGGCATATCACTCCTAACGCTGAGCTCACCCTCTCTTTCTCCAGGTCATCTCTCATCTGCTGATGTTCATGCTCTGTCAATTCCTGGTCCCCATCCTGGTCATATTTGGTAAATATTGCTTCAATCTCTGCATCTGTGTGCCCCTTCCTGAAAGGGAGTAAAAACAGTTCCCTTATTTCCCATTTTTTGGATGCTAAGTGAACTTCAAGTATTAGAAAAACACTTCACTCCATCAGACTTTCCTCCCCCAGCCAAAGACATGACTGATCCTAGTGCTGCCTATAAATTCACATTGATAACAAACACCTCAGCCCTCGCCTTTTATTAGTCAATAGCACAAATCTCCCCTAGACTGTACCCTGCTGCTTCACAACCATCCCTTTTATACCTCTTTGATTTGCTCCCTTTGCTCGGATTCCTGTCTGTTCACAAAATCCTGCAGTGGCTCAGATACAAATATTACCATTTCCTCAAATGCTTTAGATCTCTGCTTCCTAAGGCCCTTTCTACCCACAGCAAGAGAATGCGGCATTCTCTTGCTTCTCACAGAAGCATCAAAGACATGACGTGTCTCTGGGATACTCTTCCAGGCAAGAAGTAACAGCTTCCTTACCCTTTTAGATCTTGCCGGAGTTCATCAAAATTTAATTTTCCCCCACCTTGCCTCAGGCTTTCTGAAATGTCATCAACAGTAGTCTTCTTCAGTTTAAGTTTGATCATGGCTTTGTTGTAGCCCTAAAAGAAACAGTGATATTTCATGTTTTACTTGTCATGAAATGTTAACACTTATTTCTAATAACTTTCTCATTATAAAGATCAGCTCGTGTATACTATCGTTCAGCGTGTTCCAAAAGTCCTGCAAGAATCTCTCTTTTCCTCCAGTTTATCCACCTTTTATTTCAGCATCTAAATGGGCAACATATAAATACATCTGCAGCTAGAGTAAGCCCTTCACCCTTCAGTTTGCACTGCAGGTCAGCAGGAATGGAGTATTTTGTCCAGTAAGACCTTTAGCAGTCAGTTACTGACAGTTACGTGACAGTTTTAAATAATGCCGACAACACAGGTACAACTTCCTGCAGTTATTTTGCTTCTCTCTCATGCTTCTGCTGTAGGAATGATGTAAAATCTTCATCCCAAAAAGCAGCACTTTCCATTTTTCTCTGCTCTGTTTTAATAACCAGTTTCCAAGTTACTGGTCATGCTGAGTATGTGGTTAGACATTTCTGACCACAGTGCAGCACCGCATCCATACCAGAGCACACACTCGTGCACATGTTTTTCCTAAACTGGGATTCAGTTCAAGCTCCTAACTTTGTATTCAACAACTTTACTGGCAGCTGTCTCTGGAAGTTCCCAACGCATTATCCAAGACTTGCCTAAACCTATTGCCCAAAATGAGGCAGTTCTGTGACCAAACCAAACAGCAACTTAGCTTCATCCATTCAGTGTTTCTGTATGTACCTCGACAGTCAAATCTTATGTTGTATTCAGCAGGCTGATCATTCAACACAAAGTCTCAGATGACTAAAATATGTTGTGATGGAAAGTTTCCATTCATTTAATTTACACTCAGCTCAGATTAATTTAACTATGACGTGTGTATATTCATCAGCTGCTGCCAGCTTCACTTTGTAGTGATTTATGGAGTGAGTTTAGATGTGAGGAATGTTAAAACAAACAAAATGTTACTTTTACCTTTCTGATAAGGTCAGACAGTTCCATTTCTGCTTTCTGTTGTGCCATATCCGATTTGACTTCAGAGTATGTATCATTGATGATGGCCAAAAACATGTTCTGTTCATGAGAGAAATGAAAAAGCCCAACTGAAATTTCAACAAGCCTAAGCCCCGCTCCTACGACCTTCATGTGCAGACCTATACATGACCTTTTAAAAAAGGCCAGGAGAAAATGGTCAGCTTTTTCTAAAGCACTAACATCAAGAGCTTGAGATATTGAAATGGGATGCACTGCAGCATCAAATTCTAGTCAAGACTCCTGGTTATTAATGTGACTGGAGTATTACTTTCCAGAGACGGTTCGCACCTACACACAGCAGTGGCAATAAACCATGCTTGTTTAACATTATATGTTTAAGTTTGACCTTCCCTCTGCCAGGCCAAAGTTACAGAGATAGCAACTATTAATTAATCTAGACAACACAACAAAAATGCCTGAGGAGTCAAGTCAACTATTCATCTCATAATAACCAGCACAAACACAAATTTCTTACCTAGTTACAGCTCTGCTTGCATTTCAGGCTAAGATAAAAACAAAACAGCTTAAAATCAGACATTTGGCATGTACACCACCAACTCTGAAAAGAGTCTGGTTGCTTGCTCAAATGAAAGAGAAAAAAAATAGGTCTCACTAACCCTGTGTCAAGCATATAGTTTACTTGAGACATGCTGCCATTACCGAAAGGGTCCTGCTGAACGTGGAGTAAATACGACTGAATTGCAAGCTGGACATTCAAGCTGAAGAAGAATTACTCAGTTCACTGGCACGTTCAATATGCCACTCTCACACAGAAAGACAGTGTTAACCTCTATTTCCTCATGGATTTAAAAAAAGGCTTTAGGATAACAATCTTCCAGTGCTGTACCTTTATGCATTATTGTCCAACATCAGAGAAGAGGTAACCTGACTACTGTATATTGTGCTTTCAGCTACCCAAAATTAAGAGCTGGTGCTTTCTGGCCATCCTCCCTAACTTAGTTTCCTAACTTAGTTTTAGGTCTCAAACTAGTCTTAAGGAGCTTACAGCAACATTTCACTCCAACCAGATGACAGGATGTGCAGGTGTGGATAGGCACAGAAATTATTGCAAGTATTTTGGGTAACCTGACCATGCCTTCACACTCTAGTACTTTTCTGCTACCCCTTAGGAAAAAAACCAAACTTCTCTCCCTTGCTGAACACTAGCCCCTGCTCCTCTGGATCTTGTGAGGTGCTTCAAAGCAAATATGAAACCTGCTTCATATGCTTCTCTGGCCAGAGTGACCTATATGTTATTTTCTGTTTGACTACTGCTATATCCCTCTGAACACTTAATATTCAATGGTTCCTTACTAGCCAAGATGAAGTCTTCTCCCACAAATAATATCTGAATGCCATTTCTTCTCAAAGATTAATAAAAAGCCTCATTAAGTACAAGGTTCATTAAGGAACTCTGAGAGTTACGATGATATAGGACTGCTGTACTGTTCCAGGTTAGTAAAATCCTTCTTTAATGCTTGTCATCTTATCAAATTGCCAAAAGATACACAGTCTGGGGAATTGTCTGAGGGTTTCTTGCTCACATAACAGCTTCCATCTGGTGATACCATTAGACACAAAATTACTATATATTAATGTTAGTACCAAACTAACTGAAAACTACATCTAAGTAGAAAATATTGGGGATCTTCACTTATATCAACATAAAAAAGAGTTTACCTGGTCTCCTAAGTTTCTAAGAGAGGGGCCTCCTTCCTCCACTTACTACTATCAAAAAGACTAATATGGATTAAATATTAGCATTAACAGACAGTTTACAAAAGATGTGTACTCACTCACAATGTACTCACTGTTTGAATTTATTTGTCAAACAATCATGTCTACATACTGCCTCTCAGATAAGTTGAGCTTCTTGCAATACTGTTTGTCAGAAAGCACACAGGTAATCTGCACTGGGAAGGTGAGAAAGACAGGGCCCAACTCTGCCCTGGAGAAGGAAAAGAGGATAGAAAAGAGGCCTTTGCAGGCAAACCTGCATATCTGACAACTGCTGCACTGCTGATGAATTAGACTCTGCTAGCAGACAAACTGTGTGTTGCATGCATAAACTAGACTGTTGTAAATGCAACCAGCCACATGTCAGAGCACCTTTATAAACTAAGGACACGTATGGAACACAACAGCTACTTTTCACCAGAAGATATGGGCTTGCTGTGTATGTCAACCAGGCACTATTCAGATTTTAGAAATAAATAATTCTTTATAATAATAAAATTACATAAATTAGAAAAAAAAAAAGGGGGAAAGAAAAAAATAAATACACCCCACCAGAATGCGGAGTGCTATATGGGAATTACAACAAACATACAATGCAAATTCATTTTAAATGAAGAAAAATTGAGGAGCGTAGTGACCAGCCATGGAACAGTCAGGCCCCTACATGGATTGCACACTCACCAATATCAAAAAAAGCCCCGAAGTAGCAGCAGGAATCAAAGAACAAGAGATGCAGAAATGGCCACCTACCCACCCCACATAAACAAAAGCGTACATACCAAAAGAATGAAGAACATAAAGAACACAAATGTAGTGAAATAAATTGGTCCCAAAATTCGATTAGCTTCTTCAACCTCTGTGAAGTTGAAGTCTCCCAAAATGATGCGGAACTGAGTAAATCTTAAAAAACAAAACACATCCAGGTGTTGAACAAAAACACTTTTGGAGCTGTGCAAGAATTCTAAAACTATTTTACCATAACAGTCTGACTGGTGGGCAGCAGAGAGGTCTGCACTACTGTAATACTTTGTCATGCACTGCAATAGTCAATTCCTCAAACCTACCTCTAGGCATAACCAAACTTGCAGTTAGATGCCACAAACAGAACAAAACTGGGGTGGATACTTCTGACTTTTGGTCAAAACTGATAATGAGGACCACAGAGAGCAGAGCAAACCAATGGTTACCATCGTGAAGCTTTAAGACCCACTCCCGTCCCTGTCCTATTCCTTCTGCCTCTTGCATACAACCTCAACGCTCTCCAAGTTGTCTGTACAGTGCCAAGGCAGGAAGAGGCTTGGCACTGCACAGCACAGCTATCATATTTCAAGTTCCTTCACTTCTCTACAAAAACTTTTTGCAACACTGCCCCAGTGTAAGGGAGGAGGTGGAAATCAATAACTGAACATTACCCCCTTTAGAATCAAGTTATGTTGTACCAAATCAATTGATTACTGACCCTAAATTAAAGTCCAGTCTCCCTCTGGATTCCAGCAGATACTTACAAATTTACTAGTTGGCTGTCTAAGATGGAATCTGTGAGTCAAAGAACTACACATGCTACCAGGAACACAGTGATACTATGCATACAACATTTCCATAAGCATTAGAAATGTAAGTAAGCATATAATGATTCAACTGCTGAAGACAGAGTTATTGCTTTATCTAGGAATGTGACCAACTGTTATAAAACCCACGTCACTTCCACCAACCAAAGCTTGCCATTTTTGGCTCACTGATCAAACTATAGCACATTTTTAATCTCATAGCAATGACAGTTTTTGAACTAAAAATGTTATTAAAAACATGCATCTGCTACTGAGTTACCTCAACAGTGATATGTCTGCAGCTTATCTGTTTAGATGGATGTTATAGGGTTTGTCTCTCATGAGGCAACCGAATCTATTTACCAATGAACTGAGAAATTCTTAGCACTTTTTACTCTTGTACTTACATGCAGTCCTGGAAAGTGCTGAAGTCATCAATTTGAGTGCCAAAGACAAGATAGGCCAACTGAGCATATGCTAAGAATATAATAAAGAACATAATAGCGAAGCCAACAACATCTTTGACGCAGCGAGACATGGTAGTGGATAACTGACTCATTGTCCTGTTGAAGTTGACGAATTTGAAAAGCTGTCCAAAGAAAACAAAACATAACAAAAAACACAACTGTAAAGACAAGGAAAACAACAATTTCTTAACACAACTGTTCTCCAGCGTTTTATACATTAGATGTCTTACTCAATTTAACGGAAGACAAAGTCAGATAATTTACATTTAGAAATACACCCCTTCCTAAAAAACACAGGCTTGAAATGAGAAGAAAATTCTGTGAGAATGCCATCTTCTTGTCTAGCTGTAGGGTGTTGCTTGTTTTTCATTCCTGTATTTGGCAGCCAGGCTTCAGAGAAGTGCAACCAAAATGCTTCCTGTTTATTTTCAAAGAAGATGTTAGCTATGAAGTAGTAAAATGTGAGAAAACCAGATCTCACAGCTGACCTAGTTCTGAGCAGGTGGACAGAGACTTCCTGAGGCCCCTCCACCCTGCATTATTCTATTACTCGGCAGTTTACCATTACCTCCTATAATGAGCAACTTTATTCTTTAAATCATGAGGCAGAATAGATGCAGCTTTGTATTCTAAAATTGTAAGAGACAGCTAACTTACTTGATAAACTTAAGTATCAGTTTGGAGTATCATAGTGGAAATTTATTTATCATTGGTCTTATATTTTTCCCTATTTATTAGCTCAGTAATTAAATGTTCCTCTGCAATGTTATACATACAGCGGACAGGAAATGAATATGGACATGAAAAGAAATATCACTATAAAGGAGGCAGAAAACCAGAGAAATTAAGTTTAAAATAATATATCTAGTTTTCAAATTAATTGGACTAGCTTTACCAACCTTCTAATGATTTAGAAGCTTTGAATAGATAGAATTGGCACAGTTAACCAGACTAGGAAAAAGCAGTACCCAGTAAGTTACTGACTTATTAACTCAGGAATAATAAAAACATTTCTTTACATTTCTGCTGTGACAAAGCACTAGCACTGACTACATCTTTGGGACTTAAGGCTGACTAAAACTTATGGCAAATTACAACCTTGCTTTCAGTCTGCAAGAAGTTACCCCTGTGCTCTGACTTTCCTATGTGCCCAATTTTACGAGAAACGTAGAATCATATAATGGTTTGGAAGGGACCTTAAAGCTCATCCAGTTCCAACCCCCCTGCCATGGGCAGGGAGACCTTCCACTACACCAGGTTGCTGAAAGCCCCATCCAGCCTAGCCTCACATGACTAAATCTCAAATCATATAATCACATGAAATTCAGAATACTGCTTACATTCTAATGTCAGAATAAGGATATACATCTTGGAGTTACCTTAATCCAGACAAAAAACACAGTGACTGCAGCAATGTTGTTGAATTGCATTTGCCAATATGCCAAAGGTTCAAAATTGGGGAAAGAGTTCTGATCTTCCAGCAGCTTCTTCAGGAGCATATCAACAGTTGATGTTCTGTAGATGCTAATTCCTATGGCTGCTACAGAGAGCTGAGTACAAAAGAAACACAAACTTACAAAACTTGATTAGGGTTTTAAAACACTTTGCCATGTATATAGAATCATAAAGTATATCATCCTAAAGTTAAACGATGTCCACCAGACCACGTATAAACAAAGAGTTTTGACCCTTTGTGTGAACTGAATTTTATACTCACGCTTGAATACACTTCACTGACTGCAACAGTAAAGCATCTTACTCCTGCCCCTGCCATTAAATATAAGGAACAGCACACAGTTCACGTAAACATCCTTCCAAACAGCCCTTCATTTAAAAGCACTGTGATACAAGTACGATTTCTCTAAATTACTGGCTTCAAGACTTAAACCTCCAATACATCCAAGCCTGAAGATACAAAACAAGCGTGGGACTGGAACTGTTTCAGTATTGCTTACTTTGTATTCTTTCGGTAGGCACAGTTGGATATAAATCCAGAGAGAATTATGTACGTATCTTTAAATCAAAGCTCATGATTTTTTGCTACACCAAGATTGCTGATGTGCAACGCTGTCCACTTCACCAAGAAAGCAGCCCTGACAGCTGCTAGCACTCTACAATTTTGAGACACTTCTTCAAACTTGGTATTAGCTGCTGAGTATTTTAATACCATATTAAATCTCTTTGTGGTTCTCTGCAAACATATTCAAATCCCAGTCCCATTCCTCCAAACATAAATCACTGCTTTAAAGCAGCTGATTTTCTTACTTGAAAGCCACTGCAATAGTCAGTATCAGATCTGTAGAAGAGAAACGTGGGCAAGTTTGTTACCTCCCATAATGACTATGCTGTTATAGACAAAAAATGTGAAGAAGCACACTGGAGAAATACTCTAATTTTTCACCAGGATGCGAAGGTTGAAACCAACAAAGAGAGAACAAGCAAGTTTGCAAAACACATTAACATTGCCACACAGACTAAAACAGTCTTATTCAGATTGAATAGCCCATTAGACTGTAAGTATCCTTCCTAATGATGGCCCTATCCCTTAAAGCAATACTGAGTCATTAATGTCACTCACAAAGTGCATTTCAGAAAGTAATTTTAGCCTTACTATAAAGATTACTTACCACAAGGATAAGAATATCAAGGCAATTCCAGAGACTTCTGAAGTAGTGCAGTCTATGAATGTGAATTTCTAAAATCTCTTCCACCATATAATAAAGAACAAAGAGACAAAATGCCATTTCACAGGCTGCCAGGAAAAAATCAAAAGTGGAGATGTAGTGAATCAGCCTCACTGGCTGAAATTGCCAAGATGTAACAAGGCCTCCGGTCGCTGGAAACTCCACTAACAACCTGCATCAAAAACCAGAAAAAATGGCAAAGAATAAAAGATTTCATTCACACAGCATTGATGAAAAGCACAGCGAAAATACATGGGTTTATTTCCATAATAATTTAAATAATGGAAACAGGCAAAAGCCCACATTTGATTCAGCAAAGACACTACATAGAACAGAAGGTATAAACCTGACCACACAATTCTGACTAAAACCCAAAGCATTTCAGGAACAATGAGATAAACAGAGACAGAAAGACCTGTCTTCATCTACATTTGTTTCATGCTGTCGAAAGACTGATGTTGTGTGTCCACATATTAATAAGTCAACTCTGTAGAGAAGTCGCCTGCAAACTGCACCCAAGCCATTGTAGCATCAAGCAAAACCAGAACTGTTTCCACACGAGTGCAGCTTCCATGTGGAGTCCCACTTCTTTGACAGGGAGGCATCCCACTTCAATTGTCTGTCTCCTTTATGCAAAACACACCCATGTCCTCAAAACAAAGCAATCACAAGAAAACCCCAAGTCAACAACTTACACTGTGCAATTTGAACACTCTTATGGCTCTGTTCATACCTGACAACGCAGAATAGGTTGATGTTTGCATTGTACACGGAGAAATCAATGAAAGCTGCTCTGGTCCCTCTGTCCAGCCACAGGTTCTTCTTAAGGCTAGCAATCTGCATAGCTGTCACTTCTCTGCTCCTTGAGAGGTCTTGGTAATAACCAGCCCCACTGTATGTGGCAATCAAGCCCCAGTGGCTGCTCCCATTCAAATCCTTCTCATTGGTGTACGTCCAACTAGTTCAGAAGTAAAACAGAGCACATTAGTCTTTCCATTTGCAACTTACAATTAAGAAAACAGACACCACCAAAACCTGACACAAAAAAACGTATCAGTTACTTAAAGCTGTTTAAATTTAAGAGGTACTTGTAGAAAGTTTTGATGTACGCTGGAGAAAGATCTTACAAAGTTCCTTCGACTAACACAACAAAATGAAGACAGAAAGATGGGTCACAAATATATTAATTGTCAAAAAGAAAATACATTTATCCAGTCACACAGAATTTGTCCTAGGGGAAAGAAAGAAAATTCTTTTCCACCTCCAAAACCTTTCACGATTAACTCACAAATTGTTCTCCAAGAGAGGCAGTGCTATTCTCATTTTTAGCCAGGAAAGACAACTCAGTGAAACCCACTGCAGTAATACAATCTGGAATTACAGAAGAAGTGCTCACGAGCTGTAGTGCTGCACTCAGACCACAGCGTGTCTCCCATGCATAACAGTTAAAAATGGCACAATGACAGCACCTCAACTCAAGTGGATAAGAGCACAGTGCTTTCCAAGTTTAGTAAGGCTTCTCCACGGGAAGAACTGGCAACTGCTCTTGTTTTATTGGGCTTTACAGACAGAACAGACAGTAAATGCAGAGTTGCCTCTGCCAAGTGACTTATTGTGTAACTCAGCATAACCCAGATCAGAAAAAAAAGCTATGTGAATACAGGAATACTACGTACGCTGTTCCATTTCGAAGTCCAAAAGGAGCAGTATCTTCATTAGCTACAGAATAGACATCATAGCAGTCCTTGATTTCATCCTTTAAATCTTCAGGTATTGAGCACGAACCATTTCTCACTTTCAGCTGCCGAATGCGAGGCACCCCTAGGAGTAGGTTCTCATAATAAATGAAGCTTTTGTTTTCTGTCATGGTTTTGTTGTTGTACCACATTTCCCAGTAGAGACCATCCAGCAAAGGGCCTTCTGTGAACTGGGGAATATGACAGGACTTTAGCTGCATGTTTCCATCACTGTTTTTACAGATCTTCATTCCATGGATGTGTCAGAATTGCAGCTGTTAATTTTTCTGAGATAAGGCCTTACTGTTACCTGTCCTCCAAAGACATTCAATAACCTTGCCCTACCCTGGCCCTCCAGCACTACCTGGGTTCTAAACTTTCATGTATTAAAGGCCAACTCTGTTCCATAGCTTTGACGCACAGATCTTCATTGCACAACCGCTACCACATTAGAAAAAAGATAAAAAGTTAAAAATACAGGACAAGTTAAAATCACAAGCATATCACAGCAAAAGAGAGATAAAAACTTGGGCTTAGATTACCTTCCAGAAGTCGTCCATTGTGGACAAAGTTTTGAAATCAGTTTTCTCCATTTTTGATACAGGTGTTTCCAGGAAGAGCTGCGACATGACCCTTGTGTAATAATACATACTGGAACTCACTGTCCCGTAAGTCACTGCAAAAGATTTAGTTAGGAATGAGAGGAAAAGGGTAGGGGAAAGATAAGAGTTAAAAAAAGGAAAAGAAAAAAAAAAGGAAGGTACTTTTTTTGTTGCATTTTTATAGATTTTGCACCAAAAAGTTTAAGCTTCAGAGCAAAACAAAATCCACACCAAGCAGCACTTGTCTTTCAATTGTGATTAAGATACAGAAACCAGTGAAGAACAGACTGACCGATGAGTTTAAAATACTCAGTTCTCCTTCTCACACCTCATTCTATTATTAATGTTTCTACAAAAACTAACTTCAGGAAAAAAAGGCACGATTCAGCAGCCTGAAGAGTGGCTTTTTAGGTGACTTGGACTATCCAAGGCATCATAGAGAGCTGGTACAGATGGCATGAGACCTCAGGGAAACTATGCCCTGCTTGAGCAGATACTTACGGTCAACCAGGTTATTGCAGGGCACTGTGAATGACATTAGCTGCCTATGGTTGACAATGAAACTCCACCCAAGATATGCAGTGCTTCTAAGATAATCTTCCCACAGAAAATAAATGACTCTGTGTTACTCTTTTCCTGACACTGGCCAGAGCATTTGGCTGAGGATGGCCAGAGCATATATTATAAAATGACATACAAAGGCAAGATGGCTTCAGAGAATAGTCTCTGGCTTCGATAATGTCACTGCTTATAAATACTTAAAACCATTTTGTGACAGAAACTCAGCAAGGCCTGAAAGATTTAATTCTACACTGAACAATCTCCATCTGTTTTGACAATTTTATAGAAATATTTTGTCTCAGGGAAGAAAATGTGAACAAGAACTATTTTTAATAGACTTCTGCAGTGCTCTCAGAGCCAGTCTACCAATGTAGCTTTGCTTTTTCCTTTCCACTCCAAGATTCTCTCTCACTTAAATAAAAACATAAAATAAAAACATCACCCCATTCTATCATAACTGATCATAAATAACAACTTAAGTGTAACTGACATTTCAGGCATTTAGAACAGAACTGCCCGCACTAAAAACTGAATGCTTGAAACATACCGGCTTTCCAAAGACACACTAACTTAATGCATACAGATTGTTCTCCTAGTAACCAAATAAAACATCTATTTCATACTTCATCATAAGTTCTGTTTTGTATCAACTTCTAATTTTTGTGCAAATATATGAACATGCCTCATTTCAAGTTCCCAAGGCCAAAGGCGGCTGCTCTCAGAACCCTTACATTATACCATATCTATTATACATTATACCAACTGTTCACAGTGCTGTGTGAGGCCTGTGATAAATCTCTATCTCTGCACCAGCACCACTAAGGTTCTTCACCCTGAGAAAAGAACAGCAAACTCTGTTCAGGATACTTTCTTAAACTCCATTTAGGATCAGGAGTATCATTCTGTATGAGGCTGGTGATCCATCAGGCTCCTCACTTCTGTACTAAGTCAGTATTTAGTAGAATATGCTAATATTCAGTGTCAATTCTAGAGCACCTATTTTCAAGCAATCACCTACTTAAAAGCCAAAAAAAAAAAAAGGTAGGTTGAATGTTACCCTGTTCTGTGTTCTATAGTGTTACAATACTTCATATGATATCATAGACATCAAAACAAATAATGCACTTAAATCACAGAAGTCTCCAGCTATGATCCATATGCACTTGAGTACATATAGGTTACAGATGCGTTTAGAATGTCCAGCATCATGCAAACACAGATTATTAGGTATTTCTAAGTAGCTAGCATTATCTCTGCCTTTCCAGCAACTGTCAAGAACTTTTATTCTTAGAACGATCTGTACATAAGTTGGAGATAAATTCAAAACTCAGTGATTTAATTTATTTTTAGTCCTAGATGATAACTCTTACTCTTCACTTTTAACAGTTCTGTTATTTCAAAACATGTAGCAGAACCACTACACTGCAGTGTGGTACTACATTAAAAAAATACTCCTTAAAACCAAAGAATATTATCACCTTGCTTAAAGGTTCAAAACTTGTTAAGTTACAGAAAGTTGCAGTATTTTAAATCTCAAGCAATAATCCATGGGCAGAAACAAGAATTAATTCACAGTATTTTCCTGTACACCTGCCCATTAATTCTTCTCCCACATCACAGAAACAATCTTCATTCTGGAATCACAGACAGCAAGCAGACAGTACAGAACTGGATACATACAGTGCTGAATGGTACTTACAGACACACAAGACCACAAGGAAAACCATGTACGTAACCAACTCCCGTAAAACACTTTTCAGGTATCGCTCTCTGCTGGTGTTGCTTTCTTCCATGAGTCTTGTCCCCCACAGACCTTAAAAGGAAAACATATATAATGATGCACACAGATGTCTACATAAGCAATGTAGTAAGGTAAGTGGTTGTGAAAGCTTAACCTGTCATGTCTGTTCCAGGTTCTTCTATGGATTTTAAACCAATTTAAGCTCAAGCAAGAACTTCTTCCATAGACTGAACAGGGCCTGAGACGGTATTAGCTATTCATGAGGTATCATAATAATCTAGTAACAGCTCAGCAGAACTCTTAACAGATTCTGCTGAAGATTTGCCAGAAGCGCTGTCCCTTAAAGCCACATGGTAGGAAAACAAATACAAGTATACAAAGACACACAAAGAGAGTCATTCTTCAAGAAATTATTTGTTTGGGGTTTTCTTTGTGGTTTGCTTGTTTTTTAATATGAAGAGCATTGTTAGAGGAATGAAAATGCATGATCAGTATTTAAATTTTATTAGGAGGCTTAACTAACTTTCCACCTGAAAGGGTATGTCCCTGCCCATGGCAAGGGGGTTGGCACTAGATGATCTTAAGGTCCTTTCCAACCCTAACTATTCTATGATTCTATGTCAGTCAAATGTATCTCTTAGAGAACAAGTTGTAACCTTCCTCTCCTAGATAGGCAAGGCATGTCCAACAGAGACACAGGAGGGACCTTGGTGAGTATTTCCACATGATTTCTTTCCTCGCATATCAAAGGATTATCACTGAAACATTAAGTCGCAGCCTAAATGAGCAACTGCTGTCTAGCTGTCAAACTGGGCAACTGCATTAGCTGAACTGTTTCCTCCTGTTACTAGCTTCACATTCTCAAGAAGACAGTGTAAGAAAAGTTACTGAACTTGTGTGATCCCATCCAAAAGGGTTACAGAAAAGCAAAACGATCTTTTAAACGAGGTCCCTAAAAGAAACAATCACCTGAAAACAGAAAGCAGTTAGTAACCACCATACTTATTTCCTGTGCCTAATACAGGAGAGAAAAAAAGCTGGGAACAGCTGCTGATGCATAGACCAGAACTGCTACCTTCAAGGAACTTATCTGCATTTAAGCCTAAATAAAGCAAGGTGAGTTGACCTTATGTTTATGGTGAGAGAGAAAGTATATACAAATAAAAATTCACTGTACAGAAGTGCACCAAACTTCCACTCTTTTCCTTTGCAGCTATTTTAAACAGCCAACCTTTTAAAATGTCCCCTATGTTCTCAGTAGATGGAAATGAAGTAACCTCAAACTCCCTAGGAAAAAATCCTGGATCCATCAAACATACCACAGTAATTTTAAGTCAAATGGAACAGCAACAACGGATAGCCAAAACACATTATAAAGCTCACAAAGAATCGAGAGTTCAGCTGCTTTACAACCGCTGCTGTAATACTAGATGGACAAAGGGCTCATCTGCCTGCTGTAGAACCTCATTTGCTAACAAAGAGATGGGAGTAAGGGAGCTCTTCCCTTTAACTGCAAATATGAGGTGTATTCAGGAAAAAAAATAACGTGTCAGATGATTTTAGGAGCCTTTCGGCTACCACATTTTTAAGTTGTGACCTAACCACAAAGTCAATCAGGAAACTTCCCTTGCATAGGCACAGCAAGCACTAATAGTCTTAGCATTAATTTCCCTTCACATTCCTTAGCAAGTTACAACCTTCACTAGTGTCAGCCCCCAAACCAAGAGAGCCTTTCCAGACCTGTTCTCTAAGCCTGGAAATTTACAGATAAAGACTGCAACTTTATTACACACAATGCCAAATCCTCACCATTAGGTCATTCTTGAAGACAGGAACACAAACCCAAGAACATTTAGAGAGTCACACAATAAAGAACTCAACAAATAGAGCCTTTAGCACAGCACTACGTTGCACTAGCAACCCTCATAATAAAGGCAGGAAAACATTACGGAAGAGAGGAAGAAAAGGCTGGAACAGGCAGTGAGCTAAGCTGGCGAGGGAGCCGAGACCCGGCTGTCAGCACATTACTCACTAATAAGAAATGTGGTGAGCAAAACGCTTGCAAGCTCAAATTCTGTCATATTAGAATATTGTTAGGACTCAGTCAGCAAGGAGCAGAAAGTTACATGTGAATAAAAGAACAAAACAAAACCCCAGCACCAGAGATCATACAATGAACTTTGCGTTAAATGAGCTCTGGATTTGCCTGCCAGCTACAAGCCACATTTTTAGAAGACACACACATTGCTCTCCTTTTGCATTATTAGAATATTGGTTTAGATGTATCAGGAACAGTGGTGGTAAGCAGTGCTGAATTTAAATTGACATCCACTGCAAGCACCAAAACCACTTCGTTTCTAGCCTCGATTAATTATTTTCAGTCCATTCCTTATGTAACTTTGCTATTCATCAACTTTTTGATAAAATCTATGTACGCTTTATTAAACAAACCTGAAACTAACAATTCTCTTACACCCATTCTGTAATCCAACTGGCTTACTCGAGGAGTATGTGAACTCAGAAGAGTTGTCAAAAAATAACGATCAAATGCAAATAAAAAATTGATGAAATTTCAACTTACAATAAAGTCTAGCTCATTAGGTACATGGGAGATCAAAGTATTTCTGTTTATACATATATAAAGTGTTATATAAATATATAACACACACATGTAATGTGTATGTACTTAAATATGCCCATAATCATAAAGCCAAGTTTATAACGTACAGAGTGCATATAAAATAATTCAGATTTATATTAAAGTTAAGTTCTGAAAGCACTCAAGCCAAGATACGTATCACTAACTAACCTGCCTACACATAAATTCAGATGCTGGGGAAACAATGGGGCCAGGGAAGGAGCGGAAAGTGACCATAAGGCAAAGATGCTTTGCCCCCAGACAACAAGAAAATACAGTCTCAAAATCCTTAGTAAGGTATAGTTGGAGCCTACACTAGTCCAAGTCAGTAAAAATGTCATAATGCATTCTTTGTGAAAGTAACAATTAATGACTGACTGGAAATATCTGATGCTTCCATTTAGCAATAATTAAGAAAACCTTTCAAGAAATATCCCGCATACACTCCTTAGTATTGACACACATGAGGACACAGTAGCATTGGGTGATCAAGTACAACTCTTAGGGGTAGATCTTTCCAGCTTGGCTCTGGAAGTGGACTTTGCTCTTACCCGTTGAAACTTTGGATGACCTTCTCTTTAACAGAACTGAATAGTCATCCCCTACTCTCCTCTCAGCATCTGGGATGTCTGCTGAAGAGATCTGCAAAACTAGGGGGGCTACAGCTAAAGAGTTAGAATCTGAAAAGAACCCACAAAGAGAAAAACCTAAGATACAGGTAGTCTGAAGTAGCTTTCTCTTCACTGAGGAACTCATGTTAGCTATCTCCCCTGTAGTTGCAATTACCAAAAATCCCATCATCTTAACCCTCTCTGCATTTTTATTTCACAACTGACAGCAAGAAAAGTGTAAGCTGTCATTCAATATCCTTCAGTTCATGAAGGGCAATTTGTTTAGCCATGGTAACTCTATCACTTTTGATATCCAAAGAATTAATCCCTCTGGCTGAATTCTGTCTAGTGAAATGGAATTTCACTAAATAAATCTATGCTAACTTCCCTTTAGTCATCTTGAAATAAAACTGAATACCAAGTATGCCACTTTCTAGTCTTCAAAGATGAAGATGAAGTCTTCAAAGATGAAACATCAAAATAACCACTGAGTGCTCTTCCCAGTATTAAACCCTCTCTTATCCTTTAAGTGCCCTAGATTAATTTCAGGCTTGAAATAAGCCCTTTCACTGTGTAGCCTGCAGCAATAGCATTCTTCAGAAAAGGTTAGTTACCTATGCAGCAGGCATCGTGCAGTACCTCCACAGCAATAAAGTCACATCTAGCCATTTACTGTGCCTATGAATTAATAGCAAAATTCTCATGAAAGAGCCAGAAAAGAATCTGTCTACTACGGTAACTTTGGCTACACTTCCCTATAAACACAAAATGTAGGCAGGTCAGGAATCAACAGAAACTGTGGATAGTAACCGCAGGGATAAATCCACTCCTAACATTCCTAGAACATGAAACCAAGTATTTTCATTTTACAGCTAAAAATAGAATACTACCAGTGTCCACTGTCTCCAACAGCAAGAGACAGCTTGGTCCATAGCCATTATTGAAAATATTTGTTTTCTTACACAGCAAGAACGTGTAAATTTGCACCATTCTCCACACATCGCACACTTGATTAATCAGCTCGCACTCAGTAGTGTAAAAATAACCACACTAGTTGAAAGGATGCATAACGTTACAACATCAAAGGTGGTTCTCATCTTTCAGAGTTCAAGCTATGGACATGCATCAGCTCCAAAGTGATTAATCTAACCCAAGATACATTGCTTTTAGGCAGCAAGACAGGCCCCTGTCAGCGCAGGGCCAAACATCTTCTCTGGCAACATCTGCCTGACGCTGATGAGGGCTCATTCTGCCTACCACAGCATACAGCTTCACCAAAAGCTGACTCCTCTTTGTTCTGCTGCTCAACTGAACAAGGTTGAAACAAGGTGAAAATACATACACAGCCTTAAACAAACAAAAAGCTAGAAAAAAGCATATTAAAAATAAGCATCTTTCCTTCACCCTAAGCCACCCCTAAGTGCAGATGAACTATAGGTGATTCAACAAATCATTTTACGAAGCCTTTGTCAAAATTACATCTCATGGGGGGGATGGATTTTCCTTCCATCTGCAATACTCTGACCTTACACAAATCACATGTTATTAAGCTCTGCCTTCAGGTTCAAAACGGCTAAGAAACCAACACCAAGCTCAGTCCTAGTGTGGATGATCTGTTTTGAGCATTACTGCAGAAACCATGACGGAGATGAAACAGGAGTAACTCGCGTCAGGTCATCATGAAGCCACTCTCACCTCACGTTCAAACACCACTATTTTTCACCACAGTTAAAAGCATATACAGGAGGTTTCTTCTTGGCAACAACCAGTACGAAGGGAGCACCTGAAAAGTCTACTTAGATAAGAATTTTTATGAAAGGACTTCACTTTCTCCACACTAAGCAGCTCCTTTGCTAGGCATTTACGTATCTCAGTGACAGGCTTAATTAAACACACCTCTGAAAACTCCAGAGCAGTGTCATTCCATGCATAACACATAAAACCATTCTACAATTGCCATTTTTTCCCCAGCCATTCTGGTCTCCTGTTATGAAGAGACTTAGCTCATTGAACACTCTCCCAATAAAATCTGCTAAAAACATGCTTTATTCCATAATCTCCGTAAATCTGACTTGCATCCAAGTAAAACACTGCAATGATCAAGACAGACTTACTTTGGTGCAAGACCAAGGCAGAGAAATCATTATAGCAAATGATTTCTGAATGCACATGAAAAACCAAAGTCAAGCATACAGGACACACAACAGCCTAATTTACAAAGCCCTGCTTACAATCAAGTCCATATTGACACCTCTGCTGATGCTGTGCCAACCAGTAACAGAACAATCACTTCAGAAAACTCGCGTTTTAGAAGAAATCTTATTTCCTAAATATGGCTTACTTTTCCTGCAGCTTTATACAGATTTTGTCTGACACTTAAGCAAATCCTACATTTAAAACCTTCACGAGTTGGCATTTTAAGCTTCTCCAAAAAAGTAGCCAGGACTAAGACCTGGGAGGCAGAGCTCTATGCTCCAGAGGAAAGCGAGGAGAAAGGGGTGTGTGCATTTGGGACGGGAGACAGGGGCATAACCAGAGAGATAAGAATACACATGTGCATGAAGCGGGGACACAAACATGGATGGACTGACGGGAGGCGGGAAAAGAATAAGGACGGAGGAAAAAGAGGACAGGCAGCAAAGGGGTGGGTGAAAGAAAAGGCACAAGGGACCACAAACAACCCATGAACGCTCCCCTCGCCGACAGCCC
>JANHGB010027493.1:0-14815 GCA_026283785.1 Coracopsis vasa | reverse complement strand
TGTCATATTGGGTGTTCTAGAAACACGCACACACAAAACCAAAACCAAACCCACAAACCTGACTGCTTATTCTCAGAGTTTTACAAGATACAAATCTTATATTGTTTACCCTTATATTGTACATACCATTGTACAACATCTCCAGCACATTAGTGATGTTAGAGGCTGAGGGCATATACACCTATGAGAGCTCTCAAACTACAAATGCCTATATTTTATTTCCTTTTTCCGCTGATGCTAAGAGCAAAGCTTATCATGATTTGAGCAATGAAAGCCTAGAGAAAAAGCTGCAAGGAAAATCAATTTAAATCCCCAGAGTCTAAACAGACTACAACATACAGAAATAAAGAAAGAAAAAGGGAGTAGAAGAAAGGAAAAGGGAGGAAAAGAAAGAATTCCAAGCCTGGTTTTCTTTATCTGCTTCATAATGGGGCTATCCAGGTACCATACACTTCACATAGTATGAAAACCTACTGATTACTGGGGAGACTGGCATTGGCAATAACACAAACCAGCCCTGCCTCATTGTTGCTGCTGCTGCAATTAGCCATTTCCAAACAATACACTTCACTGAACAATTTCTGCAAAGCTTTAATGACCCTTTCTATCCCCACCCATCTTTTTCTGCTTCCTTATGTTCTGTTATGTCATGCTATGTTCTGTTCTGTTCTCTTGCGTTGTTATGTTGTGTTATTTTCTACGCTTGTAGCCCTTTGGGGATGTATAATGAGAATAGCACCACAAAAGATAAAGCAGAAAATACAAAGTTGTGAGCGTAGGTTTAGGTAAAGTGACAGCTGCCATTAGAGATAAGGTAATTCCACTAAAAGGCTCCAGCAGAGATTAAAAACTAGCCCACACTGCCAAGCTGCCAAAGAAAGAAAAAAGCTTGTTTCTAGGTGATTTTCTCTGCTGGTTTTTCTTCCTTTTGGTGGTACAGGGAGAGCTGGTGAAATTGGCAGAGAATTTATCCTCTTCTTTCACTTATATCCCCCTATAAATAGCTGGGGATGGGGCAAATAAAAAAATTCCACTTTTCTTTTAAAGTATATAGCTTCATTTTTCTACATTTGTTCTCCAAGCCCAGCAAGATCTTGCCTTTTCTTGTCCTGCCCCACGGAAAAACAAAGCACAAGAAAGAAAGAATCACAGCACACAAACTTGGAGGAATTTAAAATGCACATTTATCCTTTTGTGAGTCATAGAATCACAGAATGGTTTGGGTTGGAAAGGACCCTAAGATCATCCAGTTCCAATTTTCTGCCATGGACAGGGACACCTCACCCTACATCATGTCGCCCAAGGCTCTGCCCAACCTGGCCTTGAACATTGCCAGGGATGGAGCATTTGCCACTTTGTGAGTGTTTGAAAATAAAAGTAAATAGATCTATTGAAAATAAATCCATGAACAAAATCCCCATTAGTTATTCCACATTTGGCTGAATTAATGACTTCCCCTTCGGTCTCCCTTATCTTCCAAATAAAATACGAAAACCAGTCAGTTATTACACATTTATGTGGTTCTTGCCCAGCTCACTCTTCTTACAGAACAGTTTGAATCATACAACCTGCCTTGACACTGGATAGTTAAATATGTAATATCGTTCAAGACAAGACAGTCCAAGGACGAGATTTGAGAACATAGCACTTCTTGTGAGATCTTGGGTAAATGTGTTATCCACATCTATCTCCATCTTTCCACTTGTACAACCAAGATAAAATACCCCTGCCTGGACCATCCTCTGCTGTGCAGATTGATTTTTAGAAGAGGAAAAAAAAGTAAAAGGTGACTCATAAAACATACTGACGACAAAGTCGCCGCTTACTGAATATATATTTACAACTCCTGCAGGTAGTTCACTGCGAGCCATGTCTGGGCTTTTGGCAAAGCTCCTGCTGTAGTAGATTCAGTAGCCTTACACCTCTATACTCCCTGCTAGCTAGTGACTCATGCATCCTTAACAGGGATTAATAACCTAGAAGTTCAAGCTGCAGCAGATAAATATGAGGGAAACAGCAAACTGATTAAGTTAATTGGAGCTGATCTGCCCATCAGTGTAATTGGCTAGGATTTTCACTTTGAAGACAGGAACTTTAAGCAGCCACATTAAAAGACCAAATTACCGTGGAATAATAATTACTAAGAATGCTTAAACCACAATAAAATCCAACTTTGATCCGATTTGAATACTGTGAAGTTAGACTCTGATAGGGAAGAGCAATTAATACACACTCTAAGGGGCAAACTCACGGCAATGAAGATGACTGTGCTGCCTGGAATCTTCTTTAACTTTAAATCCTTAAATATTATTACCTCAAAACCTCCTGTTTTTTGGTTTTTTGTGGTTTGTTTTCCCTATGCTCTTCTATTATTCAGACATTTTACTCTTAACTACTATGTGTGTGCTAGTGCACTGCTGTCAAAGAATCATAAAATCACAGAATAGCTAGGGTTGGAAACGACCTCAAGATCATCTAGTTCCAACCCCCTGCCATGGGCAGGGACACCTCACAGTAGACCATGTCACCCAAGGCTCCATCGAACTTGGCCATGAACACTGCCAGGGATGGAGTATTCACAGTTTCCTTGTGCAATCCATTCCAGTGCCTCACCACCCTCACAGGGAAGAGGTTCTTCATTATATCTAACCTAAACTTCCCCTGTGTAAGTTTGAACCCATCATCTCTTGTCCTATTGCTATGGTCTCTGATGAAGAGTCCCTCTACAGCACCCTTGTAGCCCCCTTCAGATACTGCAAACTGCTCTGAGATCTCCACGTAGTTTCTCTTCTCCAGGCTGAACAGCCCCAACTTTCTCAGCCTGTCTTCATACAGGAGGTGCTGCAGCCCCTGATCATCCTCGTGGCTTGCTCGTGTACCTTATCTACCCATCACAGATGAATGTCTGTGAAACTAACACTTTTCTATAGTTTTCTAATACAGAATTTTACTACAAGAAATGTGTATGTATCTGATGATGAGGTACCTCATCCATAAAGAACACTGACCTGAAGTCCTCCTTAGTTGGGAACTTTGACCCATTAGACAAATATGATCCCTTGATTATCAAGGCCAGGTTGGACAGAGCCTTGGGTGACATGGACTACTCTGAGGTGTCCCTGTCCATGGCAGGGGGGTTGGAACTGGGTTTTAAGGTCCTTTCCAGCTCTAACTATTCTATGATACTCTATAATATTCCCTGCAGTTTTGTCCAAGGTGGACATCACGTACACCTGTATACACACTCAGAATGATAACTGACTGCAAAGCATTTGTATAAGGTCATTTTTGAGTGATGTAAACAAAAAAACAAAATTCAAGGAAATGGAGCACTCAAATGAAGAGACCAATTTTGTACTCTTGCACTTCAGAAAATTAGCCACTCCACTGCCACCACTGGAGTAGTTTTCAAGTGGGCAAACACCTGGATGGCACATTCAGAAGGCAAATTTAACCATATTTAGCTGTCACAGCTCTAAACCCAAGTATTTTCCTCTTTTTTCTTTTCATTTTAAATGAGTAAATTACTGAAATGACCCGTTTACCCATTTTAATTCATCTAATGTCAGAATCACCACATTATGCGGGCAGCTTGTGCTTTGAACACACACACACACACACACACACACATATATATGTATATATTACATATATACATATAAATGCAATCACATATATATACATATATATATATATATATGATTTAATCTTATTCTTAAACCCACAAGTCTAGTTAACATATCTGGTGATAGGACAGTCCTGTCTTTTCTAACTTTAAGGAAATGTAGAAGATGGGGAAAAGCTGCTATGGGCAATATCTTCTGCTGAGACACATGATTACACATCTGACAGACTTGAACTGGAACAGTATCCCCAGGCAACCAAACCTATTAACCTTTTTCCAGCAGCTGGCTACATCTAAAAAGCTCAGCAGTTATCAATTTATACATTTGTACAGTCCTCAATGAAATGGAAGTGGAGTGATTCGAAAGGAAAATCATGTGCTGATCTACAATATAATATTAATGGTCAGGCTTGGGACAAATTGTGCAGAAATATCAGCATGACTACCCTGAATTAGGCATTTGAAGATAATTAAGACAAAAATAGAACTTACAGATTACTGGACATCCTCTCAGATGATGTGAATGTGTGTAGATGGTGGAAATATGATAAAGAAAGAAGAGATGCAACCAGATGTTTCAGAAATGGCAGCTCAGATAAAGTAGGTAAGAAACTAAACCAGTGTAACTACATATATGTAAAATAGGTAGTTCAGAAGTTCTAGGCTGGTAGATTTAATGACATACAAGTAAGCATTTTAAAAAGGGCTTTGCATACTGCAGTGACATGACTACAATAAAGAAAAAGGGTGACTCATAGGCTAAAGGATGAAACCTGACCCAAATATTTAATGCTATCATCATGACAGGACAAGGGATGATGGGTTCAAGTTCAGGTTACATATAAGGAAGAAGTTCTTTACTGTGAGGGTGGACAGGCACTGGAACAGAGAACTGGTAAATGCTCCATCCTTGGCAGTGTTCAAGGCCAGGCTGGACAAACCCTTGGGCAACCTGGTCTAGAGTGAGGTGTCCCTGTTCATGGTAGGGGGTTGGAACTATATGATCTTAAGGTCCTTTCCAACCCAAATATTTGATGGTTCTATGATTCTATTTCACATCACACATGCAAACAAAGGGAAATGTCGGTGAAACAAATGGCAAATTGTAAGTGTTCAAAATTAATAGCAGTTTAATACTAAGCTTTTTCTGCATATAATTTAGTGCTGATAAGAGACAAATCCATATATGGCTTTGTTTTCCTTCCTTTTTCCAAGCTTTTCCTTTCCTTTCACTTCTTCATGCCTCCCATACACCTCTGAAAATGAATCATAAAGTTGAATAAATCCAGCAAGGAGCAAACAATAGCCTTATCCATTGTGTCAGTCAAACCAGTCATGTTCCTGGTATTTCTGAGCAGGTTTTTTTTGGGGGGGTTCATTCTTCTTTTTTTTATGACAGCTGATTATCAGCTCTGATTATCATTTGTATTCTTTGCTGCTAACAGCTGTCAGGCTTCTTATTCTCAGTACAGAGGATCTCAAATAGCTAGCAAAGGCCTATCAAATCAGTTTTTGAAGTCTGAAGAGCAAGAGATCTGCATGTGGCACTCACACTTGCAGACATCTGAATGCAGAAATTGATATTCTTAAGAATGCAAGAATGCTGGTAGGCAAAAGTGAGCATCTACCATGCCTTCAGTGAGCTCTTTCTGCCTTTCTACCTACAGTGCCAGAACACCAGCCCATCTTCTTTGGACCTTCATGCAGCCATAAGCACTGCAGCAAAAGTGCTATGTTTAAGTTTATAACCCACAGGATATATAAGATAAAAACACTGTAAAGAATCAGTCTGAGCCTTAGTTCCTTAAAACAGGAGACCCTGAGAAAAAGCGTCAGAAAGAAATTATGGCTTGGGGGCAATAAATTACCTTCTTGCTATCTTACTGCTCACAAGGGGAAACAGACCTCTGATGATTCATACAGAGGAAAATGATGAGTTACAACTCTGATTACAGCAAACCTGTTGTACATTAACAGATGTGGTGTTATCAAGCATAGCAGAGACCACAGAGCTGCTATGTGTTGTACAGCCTGTGAAATCTATACTGAGTCCTGCCATTATCATCCCCAAGTAGCACCGCACACACCTAAGCCTGTTTCACATCCCTGTTCACTACAGACAGACTACAGTCAGTGTAAATACCAGTAGTTAAACTGACTGGTTAAAGGTGGTGCAGAGACACTTCAATCAGCTCTGGCCATTCTAGTTCTTGAAGAAAATCTGTGTTGAAGCAGCAATGACTTCATACTTTGGCCCAGTACTGAAGCCGTCCTGAAATCTGTTATATATTCAAGATTATATATATATATATATATATATATAATCTGTTACATATTCAAGAGACCAGTATTTTTACACACAGTGGCGATGAAAAAGCTAAGCATGAAGTTATGGTATAAACACTATATAATATATAAACACTAGGTTTAGATTAGCAATAACCTAGCAACTGTACTGACATTTATGACATTGGGTGGACACGGACAACTACATTTTTCCTTTCCTATATTCTTTTAGCACTGATTATATATAAAAGATACAGCAAGAAGCTTATGCATAGATGTCCACATTTGTTCTAATGACCCCCATAAAACACCTCATGCAAATGATGAAGACCTACAGCAAATCAAAATCAGTATCAGATGTCAGGTGTTTTGTGTCACTGTCCCCACATCTAACCCAACAGATCACTGTGATCACAGACCAGTCCTTTAATCTGTGTTTCTATTTCATGTTCACACGTTAATGGACCTGAATGAAACTGCAGTGAAATAGAAAATAGTTTGCTATCATTCTGAAATATTCCTGCATTAAAAACATTTAACATAATGATGCCATAAAAGAACTGATGTAGGACTGCTGCAAAGCTGGAACACAGATTTTTGTGATCACATTGCCTATATTACTTAGATGATACCTTGAGGGTGCTTCCTGTTTATGAGGTGATAACCATTTCCTAAGCTATATAACTCCCAGGTTTATTATGCAAGGACACAAATATTCTAGCGTAACAACATGAACTCAATGAAGTATTGGTCCTTCTTTTCATAATCAATCATACACTTCTTCCATTCTTTATTCTCACATCACTGCAACAGAGATTGTGTCCTTATTGTTCAGAAAAGTTGGGCAACACAGAAAGAAAGAGACAGATTTTCCTTTACATTTGATTGAAGAGGTCCATGGAACAAGCTGCATAATGCTGCAGCACATGCAAGGTTTGCTGGCAGAAGAAAACGCGTGTATAAAGCCACATATTACTGAAAACAGACGTACAAATTCTGGAATAAGAGGACCTGATCCTTTAGGGGTGTGAGGGATATTTGCAAAAATGGCTTTTATAGAGCCTAAGTGAGTAGGACGATTACAACTTTCCACTTCACATCTGAGTTTAAGTCATTACATGGTGAGTCAAAGTTCAATTTAATATATCTATAAAATAATTCTATCTGGTGAAGACTATGATTCTGGTCTGGAGGAAAATGTGGTTTCTAGAGAGCAACCCTGATTTATCTTTGTATATTGAGTACACTTATGCATTCAACCCTTTCTTTTGGTTGTTCTTTCCTTTGGGGGTGCTGAGGCACTGGCACAGGGTGCCCAGAGAAGCTATGGCTGCCCCATCCCTTTCAGTATTCGAAGATTGGACACAGGGGCTTGGAGCAATCTGCTCTAGTGTAAGGTGTCCCTGCCCATGGCAGGGGTTGGAACTGGATGAGCTTTAAGGTCCCTTCCAACCCAAACCAGTCTGTGATTCTGTGTTAATTCTCTCTCTTTCATCACAGTATGAATTACAATCTCTTAAGTTATGTCAGCCCAGGAAGTACTCTTCAGTTTTCCTTCTTTCTTTGAGAATGTAGAAGTTAAAGTTAACTCACCCCACCTTTTTAAGTTGAAGGGCATGAAAATGTAGTGCAGATATTTGTTCCCAGGGTAGACTTCCTTCTCAGCATACAGTGATGTGAAACTGAACACTCATTTGATTATAAATTCACTCAGAGGAATTGCAGAAAGAATTCCCCACCAAAGCTCAAGCTGGCTTAAATTGAAACCTAAATCATTCTCCGTTAACAACAGTTTTCCCTTAGGAAATACACCTGCCAGGCTAGCTTGCATGTGAGTGGATGAGACCTGAAGACCAGCAGCAATAAAGTCACACTCAGATGCATTGGCTGCTCTGCTCCTTTGCTTCCTAAGTGGACTGCCAAGACACTTCAGCATCAGACACATGATCTGACTCTAAGGCAGGCAGGTAAAGTTTCAATCCCAACTGTGAATGCCACAGTGGAAAAGCAGCTAAACCAGGATAAAAATAGTCCATTAAAACAGGTTCTTGTCATTATAAAACATTAACTTATCCTGGTAGCCATCTGTTTTATGTGTAAGCTTTTTGGCAAGCCTGGAAGAAACAATAGTGTTTCCAAATCTCCCAAATGAACTTTGATAATATATACTAACTTAAAATAAGAAAGAAGTGGTTTAAACCAAGAAGGCTTTTGTGCTGCAAGACAGCCCAAGTTCTGTGTCATTAGCTCTGAGAACCATTACATTAAAATGAATAAGGGTAAAATCTCATTTTGTTCTAGCACCCCATCTGGGAATTTTGTTCCAACGAAGTCTTGTGATGTTCAGGCCCTTACTAAAGGCTGGATTAATGAAGAAAATAGAAGTAAATCACGGCAGCTTCATTGCAACATAAGCAATTCTTGTGCTGACATTCCAAGATACAAACTCACCTTGACAAGAGCCTAAAGTAAGATAGAGTTAACAAATCCAGAGAAATTAGGTGGAGTTATCTGATGTAATGAGATGTAATTCAGGTGCAGTTCATTGAACCATTATATGCATGTTTACAATAGGTCTGAGAAATTTCCCTAAAGTGCCCATTTTTCTCAAGGAATGATAAATACAGTTTAATGGGATTACTGCAGATATAATAATCTCCAATCAATATAATGAATACTAGCGTTAGTATTGACACTGTAAAATACAATGATTTACAGGTTTGGTTTACAGACATTTAGGCAACATTTTTTGTTCACTTTCCGACAATTCTATTAGATTCCTTAAGAACAAATTGATTTATAGATTCATGGGATAAAACTCCTCAGACCTCTAAGTAAAATACAGCTGGTTTTATGAATGAAAATAATAGGCATAAATTAACTCCCAAAGCTAAAATAGACTCATTTAAAATGAGAAAACATACATGTGATACTCGGCTAAGTTGTGAGTAGACAATAGGTCCCAGTATTATGAAACAAAATAGATGAAAATACACTTCTGAGCTAAAATTGCAAGGACTCTAAAGCCACATGAGGGAAATATGAACTAACGTACAGTTATGCTTTTGAAAAGGCATGACAGGAGAAAGAACAGAAGTGTACAAATGAAGTTTACTTAAAGAAGTAAGATTGGCCAAAGTAATCATCCTGAGTTGTAGCAGTAAGTGCAAACACAAAAGCACGTTGACAGGCACATAAACCTTCAGTCTTCAGGATTTAGGGCAATTGTGTTGGGGCAGTCAATTGGAAACAATTAAGAACAAGGACTAAATACTACCTTGAAGTAGTTTTTTCTTTGGGAGTGTCTGGGCAGTCATTATGAAAGGTCTCCAGTGGTAGATCTGGACAGTCATATGCCTCAACTGGATGGTCATATGCCAACTCCAGCCCAAGACAAGTCAACAGGTATGCAGTGAGCATCATTAGCATGCCACTGATCTAATAATGTGGAACATCTAATATAACTTTGTGGGCTGATGTAAATTGGGTGGATTTCTTTGGAATCACGTGTACACCAAGCAGGCGGTCAACAGTTGATGCATGACCGTACGCATGTGAAAGTATACAGTATTATCAGGTATTGACCATAACTAGTAAAACTTTTCAGCTATCCTGGAGGTAGGATGGACCAATCCTCTTTTCCTGTCCCTTTCTTTCCTCATTCACTGGCAATCTGAATGAGAACTGCTGGATACAAGAAGAGTATAGTTGTTGGACAGTTATTAAGCCCCAGGCAACGGCAGGTACGTGGTTATAAATCAAAGAGTCTTCTGGTAAGTCAAAACACACTTTGGTAAAAGAAAATGAGGAATTTATACTGCTGTGTAAAGAAGCAGATGTGTACATTGCTGTGGTGCTGGAGAAACCAACTGCCTATAGATTGCGATACATCACAAAGCAGTCAAAGAGGCTCAGTGACTGAATTAACCTTGACTCAGATTAGTTGTGGTTAACATCAACTGCAGGAGGGTCTAAGCCTCTGTCAGACTCTCCTTCGGGCACCACTGTTGCTGTCAGGGTGCTATAAGTGAGTATCTATGTGAAGGACTTCTAATGAAATGCTATTTGAAGGCCTCCTTGGTAGCTATCAGAGGGCTTAAGACCCTTTCTCATGTGAACACAGACAAGAAGACTACAATTAGCTGCTAGTTTTCCCCAAACTGCCTATTTGGCCCAGAAGGCCAAGACCCCGTTTGATAACTCTTATCTCAAAACTGGGTATAGACTTGGGCTTTGTTTGCCAACCCTTCCAGTTGCCTGAATGCAAGAGGCACTGTGCTGGGTTGGTGCAGTTACTGGAATCATCAGCCTTGTCCCTGGCAAGCTTGAAGCATGTAGAAAGGTATTATTGTAGGGAGCTGTAAACTTACTTATTGACAGTTTGATGCTTAAGTACTGGAGGTTCTTCTTACTCAGCATAGAGATCTACAAGAGGGAGAGGTGTATCTTATAGAGATGTCCCATGCAGTCAGGGAAGAGATGCAGAGACTTTTAGGATACCTAAAGGTGGTTGAATGAACTACACTGAGGAAATGTCTCTTTCTTTACCTTGACTGGTGGCCACATTGCAGAGGTGTAAAATACCACTGGATATTTCCAACATCAGCAATTTTTGAAAGCTCTGGATTTCTTTTTACCTGTCTTAAAAGCATTGAGAACATAATCCTGGGACTACTTAGCTTACTTTATCCTCTTTCTAATGGACTTCATTTTCTGAAATGTACTTTCAGATCAATTTCTGCCATTAGTCATTTAAAGTAAATATGATATTTGTGGAAAGTAGTTATTCACTGTTGGTACAGCACATGTCTATGATCATTCTTTTATTTAAATGAGATTTTAAATTATTTGTTAACTGAGTGATTGTACGATATTACTGGCTAATGACCTTAAAGAAGACAAGGTTCTGATTCAATGGACAAGAGCGTAAGCAGTTATAGTCAAGGCAGTAGAAAAGATGGCTGTCTTCCTCCAAAACAGGGTCAAAGGAAGTACAAGTTAATGTACTACTGATTAATATTAGGGCCCAAAATCTTCATGTATTTCTCAAAATACAGTGTCTTCAGACATTTTTCTATGAACAATTCTATTGCCACAAACCTTTACTATTTGTTGTTGGCCATTTTTTATGTAGGGTTTGGCTCATATAGCATGATTTTTTATCATAATCACTGGTATGGAGATATGTTTTGTAGCAACAGAATAAGGGGCAATGAGTTTAAACTTAAACAGAGTAAGTTCAGGTCAGATATAAGGAAGTTCTTTACTGTAAGAAGTTCTTTACTTGTGACACTTAGGACAAATATGTTGTACCAGTGTGCATAGACGAGATTAGGAAAATCAAAGCTGACGTGGACTTTAATCTGGTGAGGAATTTGAAAGGCAACAAGTGGGGCTTCTGTAGGTATTTCAGGAACAAAGACAAAAGGAAGGAAAACATCTGCCCACTGCTGAATAGGGAAGGGACCTGGTGGCAAAGGACATACATAGGAAAAAGCAGTGTTCTCAACTCCTTGTCTTTGCTAAGGCTTGCCTCGGGAATCCCAGGTCCCTCAGACAAGTGGAAAAGTCTGGAGCAAGGAAGACTTATACTCTGGTTACAGAACATTTACACAAACTGAGTGTATTCAAGTTCATGGGACCTGAGGAGATGCACCCATGAGAGCTGAGGGACCTGGTGAATGTCACTGGAAGGCTACTCTAATCTATCTTTGTAGCACTGGCAATTAGGAGATGCTCCTGAGGATGCTTCATCCCCGGCAGTGTTGGACAGAGCCTTGGGAGACATGGTCTAGTGTGAGGCTTCCCTGCGCATGGCAAGGGGTTGGAAATAAATGATCTTAAGGTCCTTTCCAACCCCAACTATTCTATGATTCTGTGTGAAGAAAGCAAATATATCTGCATAGCGGTTTCAAAACATAACGGTGATTTCTAATGAATTCTAATCCATTACACAGTACCAGTCACCTATACATTTGCAAAAAGCTGACTAGGCATTTAAAAACCTGTGAGCATCTCTTTTGACATAACTCAGTATATGGCACTGTCATATACTTAATATATATATTAATATACTTAATAATATTATACTTATGCATATAATATATATATATTCAACATATATATATAATATATACTTAATAACACTGTCATATACTTCATCACTTCTGAAACTTCAGAAAGAAATGACCCAAGGAAGTTCCCACACTGATTATAATCAAGCTGCTTTCCCAGCATGATTCAAAGCCAGGAATAAAGGAGAACTAATCATGTGGCATGCAGAAACCAAACTATGCTTGTCTTTGCCTGGAAGCTACAAAAGCGATTGTACTCTCCAGGTATTTTCACAGTCCAGAAGCCACAATAGGCTGGAACAGCTTACATTTATTGAGAAAACTAGCCATCTTTGTAAGATTGCTCCCATAAATGAAGTAAATAAATTGGTGGCATTTTCACAGCTTTTGACAAGGAATAGGAAGCAAATCATAAAATATTTGCTTTAAGAAATTATACTTTTTTTTTTTTAGGATTTTGATCCCTTAAATTTATTTTTGTTTTTTTCTCTTGAAACCAAAATGCTTTCAATTAATCACAAACTGTATTGCCAGAAGCAGTGCTAAAGGCATTTTGCTCCTTATATTTGTTCAAACGTATGGAAAAAAAGCCATTTTTAGTGTTTTTTTCTTCTTATTGCCATGTTTGTCCTGTATATTATGATGCATGACACTAAAATATCATGTTTCTCTTAAATTTAAATTACAGTTCAGAGCATATATTCAAACATAATACATTATCCTTGTAAAAGTGAAGAAAAAAAAGCTATTTCTGTTTCCATCCCATCAAGGACAAAACAAGGAGCAGTGCAGAAGTGAGCAATTAACAATCTAATCTGGCCACTGCAATCTAATGGAATGAATTAATTTTAACATGTCTGTTTCTTTCTAACATAAGGAGGCATTTTAAAACAAATGATGAAAGTTCACCAGGCACGAAGCTATTTATTGCATAAATGACATTAACATATCTTTCTTCTCTCCCCTTATGCCTTCGATTTAAAAGGAAACAGAGGTGAATGAATGAGGTGAAGAAAATGCAGTATGTATCAGCTCAGATTCTGATTTTTCCACTCACAGCTAATTACTCAGAGAGTAACCCTACTTATTTATATGAGAATACTTAAAGGATGGAAAATGGTATCTTCCAGTGGCCGATCAAGAAATAATACCAGCATATTCTTTCTGCATGAAGTCATCTGCTCATAAGATTCTCTTATGAAGCACCTGCCATAGCCCATTTTCTGGCATGTATCTCACTTGGCACTATTTTTTGGCTTCAAGGTCACTCTGTTATCGCTAACTATATCATTTTCTGTACTGCAAATATGTTCTCTTTACACAATTTAACCCCACTATTGCCAAGGCTTACTGGATACCCTCAGATCATAGAATCAAAGAATAGTTAGAGTTGGAAAGGACCATAAAATCATCTTGTTCCAACCCCCCTGCCATAGGCAATCTCAAAGATTATTTCAGTTAAGTAAAGAGTAAGTAAGGTGTACTTTGCTCTTTCTCTGTAAGGCTATTTACCCTTAACAGCTATTTATTTAGAGAGTTAGATATTTCCACTTAGGAATTTGGAAACATGATCTATCCTGAGCTCAATAATAAGGTTTGGGATGTATAATAGGGTTTCGAATGTGCATCCGAAGGATGACCTACTCTTTGTTCGGCTGATTAAGTTGCCTACAACAGGTCACGCAAAGCAACGATGTTATGGGATAAAAGCGTGTTACAAGACCAAAGTTCTGCCTTCCACCAAGCTGGTAATTTTAGTTCCTGTCATAAATTTCCAGAAGTAAAAAAGATTGTTGACATTGATTCTGCATATTTGCCATTATTATATCATCCTACTGATTGATCTCTCATATTCTCTGAGACTTTCCTGGACTGTTTCATTGTCAGGATCAGGTAATTTTCTCAAGGCCATTTAACTCAGATTTCTATTTATCTTATTTGGAAAACGTTTTCTCTCCCAATTGCTGTAAGATGACATTTGTTTCAGAATGTATTATCTTAGAAACATTTATTGATGGTTATTTGATAGACTGCTGTGTAGTGACACTAATAAGAGCAACGGGGGTAGGTAACTGCTGACAGCTTATGCACCAGAGGAAAACATGATGGAATAAAATACTGGATATTGGACAAAACAAAGGAATTAAGAAATTCTGCAATTAGAAGCAGAACTCTTGGACAGACTAGATAAATATAGTCTAGACAACGTTCTTTTTTCCAGCAGATCTCACCATTCACATGAACTGATTACAACAGAGACCTTTGAGTTTTGACCTGATTTTGGCTGGGATTAGAGTTCATTTTCTTCACAGTAGCTGGTATGCAGCTAAGGTTTGGATTTGTGCTGGAAACTGTTGATAATTCAGAGATGTTTTAGCTATTGCTGAGCAGTGTTCACACAGAGTCAAGTCCTTTCCTGCTTCTCACACCACCTCACCAGCGAGTGGGTTAGGGGTGCAGAAGCAGTTGGGATGGGACACGGCCAAGACAGCTGACCCCAACTGACCCAAGGGATATTCCAAACCATAGGATGCCATGCTTATCATGTAAAGCTGGGGGAAAAAAGAAGGAAGGGGGGAATGTTGGGAGTGATGGTGTTTGTCTTCCCAAGTCACCATTCAGTGTGATGGAGCCTGTCCTGGAGATGGCTGAACACCTGTCTGACATGGGAAGTAATAAATGAACCCCTTGTTTTGTTTTGCTTGTGCGCACAGCTTTTGCTTTATCTAATAACAGTTAGAATCATAGAATCATAGGATGGTTTGCGTTGGAACGGACCTTAAAGCTCATCCAGTTCTAACCCCCTGCCACGGGCAGGGACACCTTCCAC
>JANHGB010027490.1:26983-40342 GCA_026283785.1 Coracopsis vasa | reverse complement strand
GCCCGGCCAGCGCTGGCCGCAGCCCCTCAGCGACTCTTTCCTGGTGCGGTTCCTGCGCGCCCGAGACTTCCACTTGGACCAGGCCTGGAGAGTAAGGAGGGGAGCGGGGAACGGAGCGGGGAACAGACCGGTGGCCGCCCGAGGGTCTGTGGGGGAGCCCCGCCACCCTCTGCGGGTGTGGAGGGGGCGGCCGCATCTACCTTCGCTTGCGGAGTCCCCGCGGCGGCTGTCAGCCAGCCAGGCACGGACACGGACACGGACACGGACGCGAACCCAGCCCGGGGGCGTCCCGTCCGCCACCCCGCTGCCGGGGCTGGGACCCGCAGGCCCACCGGGCCTCGAAGCCCGCTGCCTCCGGGGGGGCCTCGCCTTTGGCCCTGGGGTACGGCGAGGCAGCAGGGTGACGGGGGAGCCGGGGATCGAGGAGTAGAAGGGTGTTATTGCTGTAACGGGAGAGCGGGGTGGGTGAGCTGAGCTGCTTGGGTGGGCCAAGGCCAAGCAGGGAGTTTCAGGGTGTAACTAATTGCTTGTCACGTTCAGCGTGGCACCACCATATAAATGTGTGGTGCCGTGGCTGGCTTTGTGCAGCCTCGATGAGGTAGCATAAAGGTTATGGTAAGTGGGGTACAGTCATATAACGCAGAGGTTACAGTAAGTGTGGTAAGGCCACGACTCTGATCAGGAAGCGATAACCCTGAGAGAACATCCTTACTGCGCTTACCAGGCTCCAGTTACTTGTTACTAGTAATGATACTAGTTTCACTGCTTATTTATAATTGATCCAATGTAAAGCTATGAGTAAACCCCACTCTCTTCTCCTGGAGTTTGGTCATTTGCAAAACTCCTTTCAGGCTTGGGTAAGTTTTCATACTTCCCTGGGTGCTTGTACAGCTTTTTGCTGTACAGACAGTGCGTGCCTATTTTTAATGTCCAAAGGTACAAATTGTTACTGTTTCTTTTTTTTACAGGAAGATTGACAACCACTAACCCTTCTGAACAGAAAATATTTCCAAATCTTCCCCAGGGCAAAAGCACTTACTCACTTATGCCACTTGGAAGCTGTGTTTCAGTGATATTCAGTAATGTTGATGAAATAGCATTGCCCAACAGACCTCACCTTTTAGTTTATGACTTCTCTGTATTGTAGATTTTTCGAGTTTAGTCACCATGAAAGAAGATTGTTTGCATATGGATATATTGCAGAATCAGGATAGCTGAAAAAAAAAAAAAAAAAAAAGAAAAGTGAGAAGCTGAATTAAGCCCTTAATCATAAATAGCTTTAAAACCTATATTTTGTGTTCTTTTCGCTTGGCTCATGCAATTTGAATCATAGCTTTAAATGTCTCCTCAGTAGAAGAACTAGCAAGTCAATTGAGATTCCTTTGAATATTTATAGATCTTTTGCATGAAGTTCATGACACTGTTTATATCAGAGCTGCGCACTAATACTTGTAGGATCGTGTCTTTTTTAGTTTCCCAACAAAAGGTGTGTTGGTTTCCTATATTCTTTGGTTCCAAAAAATAGGGCTTAAGGAAGACAACATGCACTCCTAAATCCCGTTCCTAATTGCATTGCAGTTGGTTGTTACTGATAATACTGTACACAGGACAGTAGCACTTTAGAATTTGGCCCATACTTTTCTGCACTTTCTTGTGATTAATTCTGAGATGTGTTGTAGGTAGGACTAATCTTCAAGAGCATGGTATCCAGGGTAAGTTTAGCGATGAAGTCTATGAAACAGCGAATTTCCTATACTCTTCTGGAGAATCAGCCTTCTAGGACTGGGGACCTGGTCAGAAAAAATGAAGTCTTTTTAGAATCTCTTTTAGAATTTCTGGGTCTCCACAGGCTGCTAAGTTTCTGCATTTCTTGTTTTGACCCTACTATGAATTAAGAGATTCTGATGTTCAAAACCCATCCATGTTCAGTCTTCCCATCTAGAATTTCGAGTCTCTAAATGCTGTCGCTACCTGTACATAATCTTCCACATACCAGCTGAAGCTGACTTCTAGGGTTCTTCTCGTATAGGAAGAAGAAAAGAAGCCCATTTTGTTTTGCTTTGGTTTGGGTTTTTTGGGGGGGTGGAGGAGTTAAAGGAATGTGTTTATCTGCAATTGGTATATTAAGGCCCAAGGGAATTATTGTGCAAAAATCTGTGGTGGTCATAAGGTGTATATTAATCTAACCCAAGTCTGACTGCATGCAGAGGTTCTGTTAATACTCCATCCCAGACAGGGTGCTCCTGCCATCAGTCCAGACAGTGGCTGCTCCCTCCCATCTTGGTTTGATGTTGCCTGTCAGTTTGGAGTTCAGGGTGATAGTCTCTTTTTGGCCACTGGACTCCTTTGTACTGCTGCATAGTGCTTGTAGAGCAGGCTAAGGGGATAAATGAGTTTCTGGCTCTCTCAGTGCTTATAACCGAAGGTTGTCAAGCGTCTTTCTTAATACGGGCTTAGACTTAGCCGTAAGTGGGAATCAAGAGTCTGCCAACTGACCAGACTTTATTCATGCATCCCTGGTTAATATTTGACATAGATTTATCTGATTTTAGTTTACCAACATTTGGAAATGCTTTAGAAAAGAATGATCGGTAGACTGTGGCAAGACAGTCAATTTTTGAATCTTTTATGATTAGTTGTTTCAACAGCAATCTTTTACATTTTTCCTGGGGCAATTCCAGACTTGCTTTCAAGTACTGATGTACTTATACATATCATGCCAGAAGAAAATCCACTACTGAAACAGGTAGCAGGAACTGAAGAACTTGAGCTAGAACTGTCTGTATTTTTTAAAGCCAATGATTATTAAATTAAATTCAGTAACAGACTGTTCTCCAGTTAGAAGAGAATTATTTTTCTTCAGTTTGAATCACAGGGAAGATTAAACTTGTGCCCACTGCCTTATCTTAGAAAGCAGCTGGAAATAACATGCATCAACCCAAACCACTTAAGTACAGGCTCCAGAAGAAGAGGTGAAGTTAAGCAGATAACCTCTGAAAGGATTTCAAGTGTATGAACGTTATTGTTAAAAAAGTATTAAGCAGAAATCCTCTGAAAGGATTTCAAGTGTATGAATGTTATTGTTAAAAAAGTATTAGGTCAGGCTGCATGAAATACTGGCAGAGAGATTCATCTGTAGAAAGTCCTTTGACAAACACTAACTGTCAAACAACACAACAAACCTCCAGTAGGTAAAAATGAGGGCTTTTTGTCCTGTGAGATTTCTGGCCAATACTCACCTACCTACCAAAATTAACACTCTGAAGAAATGAGTTATATCATTACAGCATCTTCTGTGCCTTTGTATTCTCTATTAGAGGTATGGATGAGATGCTAATGCTGAAGAAGTCTGCAGTCTGTATATAAATTCATACCTGAGCTGAAGCATGTTGTTTGCTCATTAATTTCTGCAGATATACCTAAGTACTCTATATGCTGTAAACTTAGAAGCAGGGCCACGAGTCCCCATTAATTGGACTAAAGCAATGGCTTTATAAGTCCCTTTTTTAATGTATGAGCTATGTGTGTATGTTTGACTTCACTGTTATGATCAAAACCAGTCACTTGGATTCAGTAGTAATATGTGAAATCTGAAGAACTAGTGTCTTCTTTCCTCCATAAATCTTTTAGCCCAGTGTATTTTATTACGTCCTTGCATTATGTCTCACATGCAACTTTTGTATAAGAGTGTGATTCTCAGTGACTTGGGGATACTATATTTTTGTACTTGAAATAGATTATACTCTGGAGAAAAGAATGACACTCTTTAAATTCAGTAAAAGTGCAACTTTGAAACTCTATGCCAGGAGGTGTTTTCATATACCACTTAAGACTTTTGTAAGCATCATTTTTATGGCACTCAAAACTATCTCAATATCTAGGATCCTTTTAAGAGTTCTGGTTGATATGAAGGTACTTTTTCTTTGCTCTGCATTTGACTTTCAGAGGAATCAAGACTTTCTAGTGTGTTGTATGGCAAATAAGTTGCTTAGAATAACTATGCTGTACAAGAAGGATTGTTTTCCATAGTACCAAACTTACTGCTGAGTCTCAGGCATTACCTCCGAGGATCTTCACATCATTCAAATATAAATACAAAGTTTAAATCAGTTATTTGGCTGGTCTTTGTTCATCAATGCCGAGGGATTTCTCAAAAAGGATGTCTCTGGGCTGAGTATTGAGGAAACAAATCAGTCAACAAGCCTTCCCTTTGTGCTAAACCAAATGTCTCACCTTACACGTCTTCTCCCAGCTGGCAAAGAGGTGATGTGTGTGGAGTTGGTAAAGTTCTATGTTTCAATAAAAATATTTTAAATTCTTTAGCTGTGTATACCAGATATTTCAATTCTGTGTGTAGCTATATACACATATATAAAGCATATGCACACAGGTGTGTGTTTATGTATGTGTATATATATGTTTATATTCTAAACTTGGAGCTGTTGGTTTCTCCTCCAAAGATTACCAATATAAAACATACTTTTCCTAAACATTGTGTGCATTGGTAAAACTGCTGACAAGAGTAGAGGCCTAATTCTGTCTAGCGTACTTGTTAATATGAATAAATAGTTATTAATCAATAAAAAAGTAGTTAATTTACATATAAAAAATACATTGGTTTTTGTAACAAGCACATTGGTTTCTTTTAAGTAAAGTACTAAGTTCACTTTGTTTTGTAGCACATGAATCTTGGGTTAATTAGTAACTTATCATCTGTGGTGTTCAGAAGTCTGGAACTGTCTCTTGCAAACCTCAGGAAAAAAGTCTTAATTAATGCTTAACTCCAGACGCTGGAGTTTTTCATCCAGCTTTCCCCATTAATCGAGTTACCGTGCATCTATTTTCAGATGCTGAGCAGATGCTAAGTAGGTTATTCAGTCTGTAAACACAGATAATTATACATTGAGATGTTTTCCTTGTGTTCTAAGTACATAAGCCACTTTTTATACTATGTAATGAATGCTCCTGTTTTTCCTGATATTAGTTTGCTGATCTCTATATCCAGACTAATTGTTATAAATAATATTTATGTTTTTCCTTGCTGTCTTTACTAAAAAAACCCCAAGAAACCCATATCTTTTAAACATTTCATATGAATTTTAGTGTTTACGTTAAATCAGAAAATTTCAAAATAAAGTAAAACTGTAAGTACCCACTATTTTTTTTAATTCCATTATATGTTTAAGGATTACTCATGTGAGTAGTTGTGTGACTTGAGTATGCCCAGCTGCTGAGAAAGGGATTGTTTACATAAGTAAAAGTTTATAGAGTATGTCCCCAAATTAGCTGTAGATGCTGTGGAAGATTATTTAATACCAGCCTTTACTTCAGCTCTAATTGTTTCAGGTAATTAGAATAGGTTTTCAAAATCTCATAACTCTTTAGCACTTTGTGGCTTTCTGTCCAAGGGAAGTGTATTTGGAGCTTAGCCATGTCATGTACCTAAAAGATGTACCACTTGCCCACGTTATGGAAGGTGTCAGTAGTATTCCAACGATATATTTACTCCTTAATGGACTTGCCAGTTAGATAAATTATGTCTCCTATAAGGATTGCGTGTCACAAGCTGTAAACACCATTCCCAGTCTCCCAAGGTCCAGAACTTAAGTCCTTGTTCTTTCCAACTTGGAAAATGTAAATACTAATGAAAATAACTGCACTGGCAAGATAGGATTATTTAGGGTATTGAATTTATGTATTATATTTATTCTCATCTTAGTATTGGCAGGCAGCACTTCAAAGAGATGTTTACAATATTTATGTGATTGTAAATTAGGTTCATTAAGTTGTGGTGCAAGAGATTTTGGAAGAAAAGTGAGAAATTACAAAGCTACAGATGTTTGTGTAATTTTTGAGTGTGATTTTGTATTTTACTGTGGTTAAAGTGTTTGTATTGGAAAGACCAAGGAAAAAAAAATATGTTGACAGTGCTGTCTGGTTGGCACAAAGTGGTTGTAATTGCTCAAAAAGTGCCCTTTGTAGAGAGTAAAGCACTAACAGAGTGAGATAATCAGAGTACCTCTTCAGGGCTATCTTGCAATCATAGTGAATTTCTATTCCACAAATTAATTTACTTTCCCTACTTCCCCCCATCCCACCCCAACCTTTTTTGTTCATTTGTTTGAAGTTAGCCTAGACTAGAATTGGTTTAATGAATTCAAAAGGCTTCTTGTAAAATTTTCCTAGAGGCTAAATATTTCTTTCTACAGTGTATTGTTTAGGATGAGGCTTTTATCAACTTTGTCATTGCCAAATCATGTGGAATTGTAGCATGGGGGATGAACTTTCTGATTTTCATACCTAAATATGTATTTATAGGCTCTATTCCGTGAAAGATACAAATAATTTCTGATCAGTACACCATGTATTTGTAAGTAAATTCTACTGACAACAGTAATGCCTTATAAATAATTTCCTCATGATAATTAATTTGAGACACCTTCAGAAGAATTTAAGACCTTCAGCTGAGCTGAAGAGCCTTACACTGAAGAAAAGTATATTTTTTAATGTAAAATTACACAAGAAACTACAAAAGTAGAGGGAAGGTTAAGGAATAAAACTAATTATCTCATATAAGCATGCTATGTCATACAGGATGTTGGCTCTCAGGTCTCCCTCTAAGAGACTGTAGCTACGCATCAGTATAGATGATGCAGTGATGTTCCAAGGGATAGATTCAGTATCCAGTGAAGTTCTTGCTGACCTTTCTTGCTATCAAAATGATGAAGAAAATGATTCTTGCATAGATACAAGAAATGTTTAATTTATTTAAGGTTATGTTGTATTAGTTGAAGCTGATAGTTCTTTTAATGTTTCTTTTGTGAAATACTGAAAAATGAATAATAAATAATTTCTGTTAATATAAGTTAACAGAAATAAAAGACTGTTGGCTGATGTTTTTATACTGTTGGCTGATGCTTTTATTGTGAAGACATTTAATTTGTGAAACTGTGATGAGGATCAGATTATGTTTTGCTGTTTGATGAGATATAGAAACAATTACAAAGGCTAACCTGCGCATGCTACCTTTAAGATTTAAGCCTATGCTTCAGTTCGTTGTGAAACAAGATACTGAAAAATTCTGATTCCCTTGGCTCCTTTGAAGGCCTTGGTTAAAAGTCTAAACTGTCACTATTTAGGAAATTGTAATATAAAATCTAAATTACTTGCAATAACTATCACTTTACCCTCCAAATTCAGTGACAGAGAACTTAGCATGGGTGATGGAGCAGGGGCAGAATTTAGTTGGTGAATTAAGAGGAAGCCTTTCAGAAAATAGTCTGGTATAGTTTACCACTTACCTATGCAAAATATCTTCAAGAAATTTTAGTTGCAGAGCAGTTGCAGTTAATTTTCTTCACCACTACTTAATAATAAGAAACAGTAATTAGACTTCGGAATTAAAACTACTGCATCACCAACTTAATTTTTCATGATCCATCTTTAAGATGACTTTTCACAGTATCACCTGTAATTCTTCTACACAGATGTTACCTCAGAAAGTAATGCCTATGATGGACTCTTCGTTAGAGTTAGGCCATTGCACTTCAACACACAGCTCTTCCTGTGCCTTAGACGTAGTGTTGCTGCCTTCCAGTCTTAGGAGCCAGGGTGATCATGTCTTCGATAAAGGGCAGGATCTCTGCTTTAGCAAAACAGATTCTTGTATTTCTACTCTGCAGGAGGCAAATTTCCTAATGGGTAATGGACCTACTACATTGTTATATTCTGTCATTTCAGGGGGCTAAGAGGGACCTTGAAAATGTTCTTTGGATATGCTGATGATCATACCTGTTTCTAATAGTAAACTAAAATTATTTATGACTCTGTGTGTGTGTACAAAATGGGCCCATACTTTATGGGAGGGGAGGAATGGGTGGGTGGAGGAGAATATTCCTTTGTAAAATTTTACATGTCTAAATTAAAAAATGAAGGATGAATCTGATGCAGTATCAAACTCCATAACTCTAAAGGTAACCTGAGTAAGAAAACTGGTTTTCATGTGTATTTTACATGGAAACTACAGGCTTTTTCTATATTTTCCAGTTTTCTGACACAAAATGACAACTGCTGTCCATTAACAATTTGACAGCGTTCTAAATTCATCATAAGGACTTACTCATTTGATCCAGTACTGCAACCTTAGTGATTTGCTTAAAATATACAATGAAATTACAGCTAATTTAATGAATTAAACCTGAATGTGACCATGTGTAGAAAACATGTTTTTTAACTGTGCTGTTCATATGACAACTGATGCTTATTTGGCATCCACATTTATTTTTTCTAGTTACTGAAGAATTACCAGAAGTGGAGAATTGAATGCCCAGAAATAAGTGCAGATTTACGACCATCTTCTGTTCTTGGTCTCTTACTTGCTGGCTATCATGGAGTCTTGAGATCAAGGGACCCACATGGAAGTAAAGTTCTAATATACAGAATTGGTGAGTGACAAAGTTGTTTGAACCTGTCTCACACCTGGCTCTGGCACTGATGTTTTTGGTTTGTTTCATGGTTTGGGGATTTTGGGGTTGGGTTTTTTGTGGATTTTGGTTTTTTTTTTTTTATTGTCAGTTTCAGCAGTGAAATACACAATCTTGGTAAAATTACTATACTGAAGAAAAATTGCCTGAATTGATTGGATTGATGATCTGTTGTTTCTGCTAGCATAACTGTTACTGAATTAAGCTGTTCCTGTCAAAACCTTGTACTGGAGGCTACAGCCATAGGTAGAACATACTGCATTAGGTGGCATCTACAACCATCTTCCATTAGGTAGTACCATCTACAAAACGTGTGTAGAAGATGAATGACAGAGCAGGCACAGAAAATAACTTCTGTACTGGCAAATTGTTTTATTTCAGGAGCTTTGATATTATTAGTTACTTTTTGTTCCTAAGAAGCACATTAGTACTAGCAAGGGAAAGTACAGGTGTATGCGGTATTCTTGTGGTAATGCAGAGTAATCTATCTACTCTTCAGGACAGTGGGATCCCAAGTTATTCACAGCATACGATGTGTTTCGTGTGAGTCTTATCACATCTGAACTCATTGTAAAGGAGACTGAGACTCAGCGGAATGGAGTCAAGGCTATATTTGATCTTCAAGGGTGGAAATTTGCTCATGCATTTCAGATCAGTCCAGCAGTGGCCAAGAAAATTGCAGCTGTTCTCACAGTAAGTATAACATACTGCTTTACGCTGCTTCATTGCTATAACTCCCAGTTTTTCATCAGTTTTAAGCTATAGTAAATTTTCCTTCTGTAGACCTTTTTAGAGTCTATGCAGCTTAAAAGAACAAAATCTTAAATCCATTAAAAGTCATAGGTTGTGCTTGATTTGACATAAAGTATGTTCTTGCATAGCAGTAAGTGCCCTTTAACCTCTGATGTTTTGTAAGAACCCCACCTACCTGTTACAAGACAAGAATTTAATGAGTGTAAGAGCAGATGAAGCCCAGTTTTGGAAGAACCTGTGTTTTTCACATTTTTTCCCCTGAGACTCAGAGCTTGTGCTGAGTTAAAAACAGATAGTACTAACCTGTTACCAGTATGGATGATACTATGTGATTTTCATCTGCTACCAACAGAATGTATGTTTATGTTCTGCTTGCTTTTTGCCTCCCCCTCATTCCCCCCTGCCCCGAGCATTTTTTTGTCCAACTCACTGCTAATTCATCTCCTGTTTTCAGAACTTTGCCAATGGATATGAGAGGAAATAAAGAAGGAATGCAGGAAAAAAAGAAGGGGACAGAGAACTGACAGACAAGCTACAATGTAGTCCTGTTTTCCTTCTGAAGTTAGGTTGAAAGTCAGTGATAAAAAATCTGTTAGCCCGCAATGTGGAAATGAGCCAGGGAAATAATCTTTTGCTCTGATTTGGGAAGATTCATATCTGAGGTTCAGCCAAAGCTTAGTCATTGAACTAATATCATTGTAACTTCAGCTGTTCGTCCTTTTTGGTACCTTCTGTGAAACTTCTGTGAAACCAGCAGGTATACCCAACTTTCCACATCTAGAATAAGAACTCTTGGTGTTCATACAGTCATCTCATGAGAACTGGACTAGTAAAAGTGTTTCAGTTGATTTCTAAGGTAGTAAAAAAATTGCTAGTATTTTTTCTAACCTTGTAATAGAGCAGAAAGGAGGTAAAACAGGATTTGCAATTACATCTAAAGGCTTCAATCCATTACCTCAAAGCAGGAAATTCTTTGAATGTCATGTTTTCATCATGACCTATTTCAGATCTGTTGCATGTTTTTCAAGCTTCTAAATTTTTATTATAAGCATTGATAAAACAGATGGAAAACATTTGTGAGTTTACAGTGTTCTTTTCCAAGAAGAGAAGCAAGTTTAACTTACTTGTTTTCAGGTTCCTTTCATCATTTTAACTGGGTTCATATATTTCACCCAGAGATTGTCATAGTGTTGTTCAATATACTTATAAGTAAAAATTAAGTAATCTTAGTTTCAACCCATTTTTTTACTTTAGAAATATGTCTTGCAAATTACTACGCTGTAGGAAGAAACAGAAGTTAATAGAAAGGAAATACATACTAAGAAATGGGAAGTGTAGTCAAATTAGTAAAAGTGACATCATCTTGAAAAATCTGTTACCCCAGGGAAAACCAAGTTGTTTTGTGAAAAACATGACAGTAGACTTTAAGTATATGATAGCACATAATAGCATGCAGTAAACCTATAATCTGATAGTTTTAAGGTCTTTATCATACATTAAAATGTAAAAGGAGTTGCACTTAAGAAAGGTGTGGGGTTTGGGTTTGGGTTTTTTTATCCATAAAAGAGTGAATGAAATAATGCGAGAAGAGCTGCTTTACTAATGGAGAGAAATGTTTGTGAGAAGTAACATTTTTAAAAGCAGAAAACTTCTGGTTGCAGAGGTAGTATCAGGTGAGGTATGAATGGAAGCTATACATTCCCTATTGTATAATTCTGTCTTTCAGCACTGCCGTATTTTCTTTTAACTTCCAAAGGTGTGGAACTTCTAAATGAATTGTGAATGCAAGTAGAAAGCTGAACTTCTGGCTTGCTCAAATACCCAGTAATTTCAAGGCTTGTCTCTAAATTATAATTTATTTAACTTAAGTTAGTAGCTTTAATGGTTTATATTTATACATATTTACATGCTATCCTTCAGGCTGTAAATTAGCAGTGAAAGCACATGGTATGATAGATTTTTTTGTAAATTAGCAGCAGAATCTCTTGTGAAGAATTGTACCTCTGAGGAAAGGCTGAGCACAAGTTTTATGTACATTACTTATGTATAATTTGGTGTGGATTTTCTTGTTTATTTTTCTGGTTTGTTAGTTGGGTTTTTTTGACAGTCAGCCTCTCTGTTTTGTTTGGGTTTCCCTCCCATTTCCTTCTTCTAATGAGAAGAACATTGATGTGATTGATGTGATTTTTCTAAGTGTTATTGGAACAATGTAAATTAAGAACACTCCGAAGTGCAGGAATTGGTAAGGTCAGGAGGAATGTTCTAACTTATGGACTACATAGTTTTCAAAGACTGTCCTTAACAATAGAATCTTTTCAAAATTTTCTTTCTTCTTATACCTTTTCTCATGTATGTTGACAGGATTCCTTTCCACTAAAAGTTCGGGGTATCCATTTGATAAATGAGCCTTTATTCTTCCACCCGGTCTTCGCTCTAATTAAGCCTTTTCTCACTGAAAAAATAAAGGAACGGGTGAGTGCACACAAATATTTCTTTCTGCCACAAAACCCTTACGTGATGATCTGTAGCACTTCCCTTAGGATCTGGTACTCCTGAGCACTGAAAAGCATAAATCATTTCTGTGTGTTAGTGCCATGCAGGACTCCAGAATTTAATTGTTAAAGCATTTGCAGTTATCAGTGATGTGAGAGTTGCAAGCAGTTGCTGTTGTCACCACTCTGAAGAGAAAAAATGCTGTGGCACAGAGAGGTTAAATAATTTGCTTAAGGCCACACAGCAGTTCTGCAGAACTAGAAAGAAATAGGTCCTGGATCTCCCAGCACTGTGCCTATAAATGACAGTGAGAAATTGTCATTAAAAGGTGATGTTATGCTCCAAGTAGTGCAGAATTTGTAGAAGACAATTTTTGAGTTCTGAAAGACCTGCAGAGGCATTTATGCATCAAAAATCAGTCAGGCTCAAGTTCAGGGTTTTTTCCAAATAGCTCCTTAGTTGTTTTAAGTGTTTTTTCAATTTTAAATCTGAAAACCTGTTTGTATGTGGGTGCAAAAGCATGTCAAGAATTCTGTTTCATTGTAGCATAGGAAGAATATTGGAGACTTCAGCTGACACAAAAGTGCTGTGAAATGTTAACAGCAGACTAAGGTACAAAGTAAGCAGCCCTGCCTATTGCTGTTCCCACTCTGAAGCCTCCTTATCTCAGCACAAGGATTTTGTGCATTTGCAGTAGCTATGACACTCAGGGACAGTAGATCCATGTTTTTTCTGGTCACTGTTAGCATTTGTCTGCCAGCACCCTTTTCCTAGCATGTGTGTTTTGTTATGGGAGCCTTGTGCAGTCCCTCACTTGCAAAAGAGGATAAAAAAACGTATGTTCCAGCAGGCTGAAGCCATGGCCCTTCATCTCTTACATTACTACCTGTGAAAAAAGCCCATGTTGTGATCCAGCTTAGAATATCTCAGAATAGAACTCAAAAAGCAGAAGAGAGGGCAGATGGACAGTAAAGGCCTAAAAGAAACCAGATATCCTAGTTCATGAAATGGAACAGAAGCAGATTGGCTTGTCTCCAGGCTGAGTTACAGGTAGGATCTCAAACAAACCTCTAAGGGCCAGTTCCCCATACCTTAATAGGAGTAATTACTATTCACTCATTATCTTAATTCCTGATGGGCAAGTGCTAGATAAAAGACAGACGGCTACCTTTTGAGTGTATATTCTTGCAGTCTTCATGTAATAATAATTGCAGACAATTCTTGTCATGTATTAATAAGAGGCCTATAAAAGTGTCTGACTGAAAGTAATAAATAAGGCTTCAAAGTAGCTGCAATAAAGCAAGAAGAACCAAAACTACAGTATTAGAAGGGTTAAAAAGGAGGCGTAGTCCAGTATCTAATTGCAGTTGGACCTGAAATGTAAGAACCAAAATACCCATTCTTTTGAATCTCCTCCTTGGCTGTGTGAACCTACATACATACTGCATAATGCTGTTTTTAAGTACATATGGCAGAAACAGATAGTAATGGCCAGGAGCCAAACTGTTTTTTTCTTGGAAATGACAGAAAAACAAATGCATGATAGCTATAATGATAAGACCAAGTACTGGTCTTCCCATGGTTTAGCTCACTTTAGCTGTTCAATGTCGCTAAACCAGTCTGGAATAAG